>APFE031103951.1:2535-69135 GCA_000404065.3 Pinus taeda | reverse complement strand
GATAAAATCCATTGAAACCTCCTCCCAATGTTGGCTTGGAATGGATAAAGGTTGTAATATACCTGGTGTCTTAATTGCTTCAACTGTATTTTGTTGGCAAACCAAACATTCTGCCACAAACATTTGAATATCTGATTTAAGGCCATCCCAAAAAAATTCCTTCTTCACCCTATGGTAAGTTTTTAAAAATCTTGAGTGCCCTCCTAAGGGAGAAGTGTGCAATTCCATAATAATCTTTTGTTTAAGCTGGGAATTCTTATAGAGGTATAAGCGATCTTTGTACCATAACAAATCATTTTGCCAACTAAATGTATTAAACGTACTGGAATCTTGTTGTAACTTTCGAATAAGTGCCCTTCTTCATCATTCTTCCATTCCTCCCTTGCTTCGTTTATCCAATCTAGTTGGATAATAGAAATGGCGCACAACAATGCATCCACATCCTCATCCTTTCTTGAGAGTGCATCTACCACCACATTTTGCTTCCCTTTTTTGTAGATGATTTCAAAGTCATAACCCAACATCTTTGTGACCCACTTTTGTTTCTCTTCAGAGGATAATCTTTGTTCAAAAAAATTTTTAAGCTATCATGATTCTGTTTTTACCTTGAAGTGTCTTCCCATTAGGTAGGTCACCATTCTTAAGTGCATGGAGTATTGCCAAATTTCTTCTCGTAAATAGCTTTGTTGTAAAAATTTTCCCTTTGATTGGCCGACTTTCCAAAGAATGGGTCTTTCATCTTGCATTAGAACAACACCAATTCCATTTCCTGAAGCATCACATTCCACAGTAAAGGTTTTTGTGAAGTCCAGTGTAGCTAAGACCGGTGCTTAGCACATAGCCTCTTTAAGATGTTCAAAGGCCTTTGTTGCTTCCGGAGTCCATGAAAATGCATCCTTCTTCAATAATATTGTTAGAGGTGCTGCTATTCTCCCATAATTCTTAACAAACTTGCGATAATACCCTTTCAACCTGAGAAATCCTAGCAGATGATTTATGGATGTGGGGATTTTCCATTCCTTAATGGCTTTAATTTTGCTAGGGTCTACCTTAACTCCCTCATGAGATACAATATGACCCAGAGATTCCACCTCTTGGACTCCAAAGAAACATTTGGATCTTTTGGCATATAATTGTTTCTCCTCCAATAGTTGTAGCACCCTGTCAACATGTTCAACATGATCCTTCCAAGACTTGCTGTAGATTAGTATATCATCAAAAAATAATACCACCAATTTTCTAAGGAATGGTTTGAAAATCGAATTCATCAAACCTTGAAATGTTGAAGGTGCATTGGTAAGGCCAAAAGGCATGACCAAGAATTCATAATGACCCTCATGAGCTCTAAATGTTGTTTTTAGAATCCCTTCAATCTTCATTCTGATTTGATGATATCCTGAACGAAGGTCCAACTTGGTGAAGTAAATTGATCCATGCAATTCATTGAGTAATTCATGAATGATAGGAATGGGAAACGTATCTTTAATAGTGAGCTTATTGAGCTCCCTATAATCCGGACACATGCGCCATGATCCATCCTTCTCGTGCACCAATACTACTGGAGCAGAGAAAGAACTTTGACTCAGTTGAATTATACCAGCCTCTAGCATTTCTGCAACCATACGTTCAATTTCACTCTTTTGGACATAGGGATATCTGTATGGCCTTGATGTTTGGACGAACACTTCCTGGAATCAGATGAATAGCTTTATCACGATTACGCATAGGTGGGAGACCTTTCGGAGTCTCAAATACCTTGGAATGATTGTCCAGGACTTTTTGGAGATCTGGAGAAATAGATGATTCTGATGTGGAAACATCTAGCGAACATAATTGTGCAATTACACCTCCTTATTCCTTTTTTTAGAATATTTGTCATACCATTAGAGCTAATTATCTTTCCTGGTTTCCCTGCAATACCCCTTAATTCAACTTCCTTTCCTTCCGCAAAAAATTTGATGAAAAGTTCTTGAAAATTAAAAGCTATTGTACCCATGGATTGTAGCCATTGGACTCCTAGTACAACATCAGCACCTCCCATTGGAATGGAAAGCATTGGGCTAGCCAATACATATTCTACCATGGATAGCTTGATATTATGGCACTTTCTAGAGAAATTTATTGTTCCTCCATTTGCAATCATCACTTGACATTCTGGTGTTGGATATAGGAAGCAATTCAATTCTTTTGCTCCCTTACAATGAATAAAATTATGGGTGCTTCCTAAATCAATCAACACTATTACCTTTTTATTCTTGATTTGTCCTTCTATCTTGATGGTTTAAGCAGTGGTAATTCCAGCCAATGCATTACAAGATATGGTCGGATTCATTTCCTCTTTATCTAGGTTTTTTTCTTGGAGTATATCTTCTTCTTTTGACCTTTCTTGCTTCTTTTCTTCTTCCTCTTCACAATCTATGTAGAATAATTTCTTCTCAGCACACTTATGACCTTTAGTGTATTTGCTATCACAACTATAACAAAGCCCTTTTGCTCTTTTTTCTTCCAATTTTTGTGGTGTCAACTATATATGTTGTGGAAGACTAGGGGCAACAACACTTCTGTCTTTATAGTTGTGAATGGTATGCTTCCTGGTTACCATAATTTTGCTTTCCAATTTTCTTGCTAACTTGAATGCCTTCTCTAATGAATTAGGTCCCCAAAGACGAACATCATGTTGGATATTATCCTTTAAAGACCCTATGAACTCATCAATCCTATGCTCCTCTCGAATATCTTTTACCCTTATGTTAAATTTTTGGAACTCCTCAATGTGCTCCATTATTGAACCCTTTTGTTTGAGACTTATCGATTGACTAAAAAAATTGTTGCTTTTTGTATCCTCATAATGTGCTATCAATTCTTCCATAAAAATTGCCCAAGTGATAAATTGTTTACGAGAGCAAAGCCATTGATACCATACAAACTAATTTGGTTCCAATATAAAGTTTCCATATGTACCTTTTGTGTGTTTTGCACATTATTGAGATCGAAAAATTGCTCCATCTGTAATATCCATGTTGCTGGATCCTTGCCATCAAACTTCCTCATATCGATTTTTGGAATATGATGGGCCTTCGATCCCACATTAGAGTCTATGGAATCATGATTAACATTTCTTTTTTTCTCATCATGAGTTTCCTTTACTTCCCTTTCACCCGTAGTGACCATTTCTTGTAGCAGCTTATTCATATTTATCCTTAATTCTTCCATGTCTGTCTTCAAATCTGTCTTCCAATCATCCATCTTACCTTCCATGCCATTCATCTTAGATTCCACACCCTTTAACTTGGATTCCATGCCATTTATATTAGTTTTTGTTAGCTTTTGTGAGGCTGACATTTTTTGCACTTGGTCTTCTAATTTTGATATATCATGTAGCATTTCTTCCTCTTCTTCATGATTCATGCTAGAGCTTTCAGGTTCCTTAATAGGTGTTTGCATTTTCTTTCCTCGGGGCATCAGTTACTAATAATAATGCTCTACTAGCCCTTTGAATTCCTTCAAAATAAATTTTCATACCAATCTTAAGCAAAAATTTAAAAGAATCTACACACTTTTTTTTTCTTTGTAGGAGCTCGATATTGCCTCTAATGTATCTCTATACTTTCAGAACAACCATTTCTATAATTGTGAACTATGGTAGCCCTCTGTGTCATTTTTCCAGTGCCACCAATCTGATCCAAATTGGATTCTCCAAGGAAGAGTTATGCGAAATCTCCCATAGTGACCTGATTATAGACTAGTTCAGTAGAGCGAAATTGTACAACATGCCACGAGTCAATGTTTTGACCTTTAGCTCTGAAACATGTATAGAAGAAACTACAATTCATCCTCTTTTTGCACCTTCTTATGAAATTTCAATCCAATTCTCAGAGAAAAAGTTATGATGATTTTCTCCAGGTCACCTGTTTGGAATGTAATTTAGGAGTTTGCAAAAAGACCAACTTCCTCAAATCATATCTCCGCAAATATAGTGCAAAAATATCTGACATTCTGACCCGAAATTTAGCACGATGTCTTCTCAATTGGGTTTTGCTTTCAATTTCTGAAACGTCACAGAAAAAAGTTATAGCGAAAATGCCATGATGACCTGTTTGGAGTAGCGAAACCCTAGAATCCAAAGCTCTGATACCAAATGTTATGAAACCAGCTCAAGAAAAGATAGAACAGGTAGATCAACGCCTTATAGTTCAGCCTCTTCGAGGGGGCAACCTCCTTTACATTACATAAATGAACAATTATTCGATGATGCAAATGACAAAACCTCCCTTCTATATATAGGAGTCTAAGGAGTCACAATATAACCCAGCCGACCTAACAATAATAATATAAAGCCACAAAAATAACAATAGAGGGATTCTATGGGGCATAGTAATAACAATATGGGGACAATAGGGGAACAACAATGTTAATAAGGGGTATAATTACAATAGTAATGGGGTAATCACTAGTATTATAGGGAGCCAACATGCAGTTAGTTCAGTTTTATAGCAATGTTTTAAATATTAATCATAAGCCCTTGGTCAGAATGGATGGTGACCTTGCCCGTGCATATACCTTGCACATTTCCTTGAAAGGATACACACATGGATTGATAAATTAATGTAGGAAAAAGGGTGTATATATTGTTCATACCTGAACACCAACACTTTTACGCTATTTTTAGGGAGGTTAACAAGGTGCAAGATATGATTTGGACCAACCAGAATGTCAATCTCTCATCCTGGGGAGAGAACGAGTTTTCTCACTCTGCTCCAAGTACTGAGCATAGGTGTTCTTTCTGCTTGTTTTTTCTTCCTTTCTTGTTTTGATTGGGCCAAAATCTTGTCCTGGAGAGGGAGGAGTCTTTTGACGCCCTACTCTAAGCCTTGAGTTAGATTTATTACTTTCAAGTCCTTGTGTGTTTTAATTTAAGGAAACCCTAGCTTTTACCCTGCGGAGGGAGGAGTCTTTTGACACCCAACTTCAGATCTGGAAGTAGTAGGTCTTCTCGAAGGTGTGTGCTTGTTCTTGGTTCTTGTACTCAGGAGAGAGGAGTGCTTTGATACCCTTCTCTAGGCCCTGAACCCTAGATTCCTGTTTTTTTCACTGTCTCTCTTTTTGTAAGCTCTTTCGTCTTGGGGAAGGAATGGTCCTTTGACACCTTGCTTCAAGACTAGAGCATTGTAGGTTGATACCTAGACCTTCTGTCATATCAACATTTGTATGAACAAAGAACCAAATAAGAAGGGTAGAGGGAGAGGCCCAAAGAGGGGAGGACTAGACATGGGAGGAAAGACATACATTCAATAGATTATAGCAAAAGTTGAATCGGAAGCATCCTCTCACGCAGCCATGAGACGAGTTGCACGAAGCGTAAAATATGAGGGACAATTAGTAACCCAACCAGTGTTGTCTAAAACATTCTTTGGCAATTCAACATAGCAAGCCCCTCCAGCAATTGAGGATACATCCAGCAGTATACCTGACCAGTGGAACCTTACATTGGTAATAGAAGGGGAAGAGGTTGCAAGCAGAACATGGAGAGGGTCAAGCCACTCCAACAAAAGAAAGGAGGTCATATCCAAGGGATCAAGTCATCAAGATGCATGAGAAGGAAACAAAGGGGCACTTTCATCACCAAGGGAACGGGGAAGTGCTTTCAAAGAAACTCGAAACCAAGTGGTAAGGAATCCTCGACCATCTCCCACAGAACTTGTTGAAATACCCAGCAGTTATTGGAGGATATTCATGGCTCCTACAACCTCCACCATTGAGTTTTTGATTAGGGATCTAGGAGCTAGTGCTCCCATAAAGCCTATCCCATTAGCAACCTTACTAAGCTTTCATGGGCTTGTTTCAAAAGACCCCCACACAATTTTATTCGAATTTGACATAGTGTGCTGGGAGTATGACTACATGACAGATTCCCAGAAGTTAAAAATTTTCCTTGCTACATTAAAAGGGACCACTCTGCGATGGTTTATGGGCCTTGGAGGAAGCTCTATTTCCACATGGGATGATATACGAAAACGTTTTCTGGAAGAATACCAGGATTACTGCAAATCCTGGAACATCAAAGTGGAACCTCTTATGTTCACCCAAAAAGAAGTCGAGATCTTGGAAGACTGTGTGTAATGATTTAAGTACACATTACAGAGGTCAGGTCACTCCGACCTAGGTAAGCAGATTTTAAAAATTATCCTCCTTCTGGATTTCCGTGAGGACTCCTTGGAATTGTTGAACATCATAGGAAAGGGAGACATCTCGAAGGAAAGCTTTCAGCTTATCTGAAAAATATGCATTCAGTGCTCGAGGGGGCTCACAAGAAACAAACAAGGGATTCTCTCAGCAAAGGTGTCTAGCGGGGTTGTTACGCAGGAAAAAATCAAAAACCTGCTAGACAAGTTGATAACGGATATCCTCAGTACTCTTTTGGCATAGATGGATACACTACAAGTAAAACATAAGCAACTGGAATTGGATAGGACCATGGCTATATTCTGCCCGAAGTGTAAAAAGAAGCACCCAGAGAGGGAATGTCCATAGATCTCCATAGAGGAATGTGCAATCTATGAATTGTGTCATGCAACAAGTTCATACCTCTCCTTGCCAGGCTTGAAAGTAGTGTTTCAAGGGACAGGGAAGACACAGAGCAACTGTACCTCATGGGGTCTAGAAATCCATGGCAGCCTCGACCACCAATGGGAAATCAAGGTATGTACTCAAACCCATCCCAATATTTCGGTAATTTCAAAATGAATCCTTAGTCCATGCCCTATCCTCCCATGTGGCCACAATACCAGTCTCCACCTTGGTAGCAGTGGAACCCTCAAGTAGGTTCAAGTTCCCCATGGGCTCCAACTTAGTGAAGATCCCCTCCTATGTAGTTTCCTCAGCCAATTCCATAACAGCAACTCCAATTGCCCTCTAATGTGCCTCCTGGTAATCAACCTACCCATATACAGCTTCCAATCCAACCTAACCCAAATCCTAATAATAAGGGAGCTCATCAAGTTGACATTTTTAACTTACCTTTGTATAGCATTTCAACTACAGAGTTGTATTAAATGAATTTGTGATCAAGGTGGAGAGTCAATGTTCAACCTCCTCCAGTTATCATTGAACAACTTGATAGTGAAGGTAAGGAATCAGAATTAATTAATAAAGAGCCAAAACAAAGTCATAGAAACCAGGCGCCTCCTGCAAAACAACATCAATCTGAACCACCTTATCCAGAGAGACTGACTTTGAGTAAATCAAACCCTCAACTTGAATTCATCTTATAAGGTGAATTACAGAACTTATTTGTCAAAATTCCCCTATTACAATCTATGAAGGATGTACAAATATATGCAAAGACTCTTAGGGAGTATTGTTCGAAGAAACCTGCAAAGAAATCTATAGACCTCCTTACTATTCATGTCATGGGAAAGTTATCAAATTTTATGATGGGAAAGACAATGCATGTAAAGTATGGAGATCTAGGGAACCGAATTTTGATGGTACAAATTAATGGTGTAGAAATTCCGAATATTCTAGTAGATTTGGTTGCTACCATTAATGTTATCACCACTGAAACTATGCATACATTAGGTATTCATAATTTAAAACATACACCTATAGTGCTAGAACTGGCAGATCGATCTATAGTAAAACCAGTAGGGAAGTTAGAAGATGTAACAATTTCAGTGGATTCATGGCACTATCCCATAGATTTCCTTGTCTTACATATGCAATCTTCGGTTGGTAGCCATCTCCTGATTTTATGGAGGCCATTGCTGGCTACTGCAGATGCTTACATTGGGTGTCGTTCACAGCACATGGTTATTTCAAATCGACACAACACTAAGAATTTAGTTTTATATCCACCTATAGAACCAAACCCACCCACAAAACCAGTAGGAAACAAGAAAATTTTATCCAGGAAGGAACCTGAAACAGAAAATGAGGAATTAAGACCAATCCTTACCATTAGGCAGGTCCTCCAGTTAAAAATGGAATCATTGGATGATGTAATTACCTCCTTTATGGATGATCCTTGCTCTATTTTAGAGTCAAATAAACAAATCCTAGAATCCATCCTAAGCTGTGAAACATAGGAAACTATTGAAACAATAGAAGGATCAAAGGAGCTACCCATAGTTGCACCCCATGGAAGTATCCTAGTGGATTAGAACTAGGAAAGACCCTGAACATTAACCCAGACCTGTGAGAATCCCAGAAGAAGCAAGTTGTAGATGTCCTTCAGAAACATAAAGAAGCCTTTTCATGGGATTACTTAGACATGAAGGGGATTCCTGCTAATTTATGTACCCATCAAATATATATTAAGGAAGATTGCCATCTTGTGAGACAACCTCAAAGGAGGATGAACCCTACATTGAGAAATGTTGTGAAAGAAGAACTTCAAAAATTACTGGAGGTAGGTTTTATTCACCCCATTTTAGATAGCCAATGGGTTCCCCATTAGTAATGGTCCCTAAGAAAAATGGTAAATGACAAATATGCATGGATTATAGAGAGTTAAATAAGGCAACACCAAAAGATCATTTTATTTTACCATTTATTGACCAAGTTTTGGACACATTAGTTGGAAAAAAGTTCTTCTCCTTCCTAGACGGATTTAGTGGGTATAACCAGATCCAGATAGCTTCGGAAGATCAAGACAAAACCAATTTCACATGCCTCTTGGGAACATTCACATATTGGGTCCTTCCTTTTGGCTTGTGTAATGTACCTGCAATGTTCCAGAGGGAAATTTTGGGGATCTTCTCTGATTTGGTGGATGATAGTGTTTAAATTTATATGGATGACTTTACTCCATACGAGGATTCACTTGTAGAAGGGCTAAACAATTTAGAGAAAGTTCTTGAAAGGTGTATATAGGTGTGTGTCTCTTTGAGTATGGTACAATGCCATATGATGATGGAGGAGGGAATTGTTCTGGGACATTTACTCTCAAATGAAGGAATCTGGATGAACCCAGCTAAAATAAAGGTAATTCTGCACTTTCCGGTACCAAAAACACGCACGCAGGTACATAGATTTATTGGTTATGCTAGTTATTACAGGTGTTTTATAGAAAATTTTGCTAAAGTGGCACATCCACTTTTTTAATTGCTGACAAAAGGCGTAGGCCTTGTGTTGACAGATGATTATGGTGTAGCCTTCACGAAAATCAAGGAATTTTTCTGTAGCGCTCCAATCCATAGGGGGCTAGACTGGGCATTACCTTTCCATATTCATATGGATGATTCCTAGACAGTAGTTGGTGCAGTATTAGGAAAACAAGAGGACAGAGTACCATATGCAGTTCACTATGTTAGTAAGAATTTGGCTCCTGCTGAATTAAATTACACAGTGACTGAAAAAGAGTTCCTTGCTATCATCTACGCCATCAACAAATTTTGGCACTACATTACCAGGTATCCTACCTTTGTACATATTGATCATGTAGCTATCAGGTATTTAATGAATAAACCCATTACCCCTAGTCACATTACAAGATGGCTTTTGCTACTACAAGAATTTGACATTACTATATTAGACAAACTAGGGAAGGACAATGTGGTTGCAAATTTCCTGTCTAGGATAGAAAATGATGGTAAGAATACACCAATTGAAGATAATTTTCAGATGAACATGTTTTTGTAGTTTTTTCTAACACTTCATGGTATGCAGATATTGCTAATTATCTTGCTACAGGGAAGGTGCCTCATCATTTGTCATATAAGGATCAAAGGAATATTATTCAACATAGTACCTGATATTCATGGATGGTAGGGTATCTCTTTCATACAAGGGTTGAAATAGATTTAGCCTTGTGTGGCAGAGGATGACATCTATGAGATATTAAAGGCTATCCATGATGGACCCTATGGAGGACATTTTGCAGATAAGAGAATAGGTCATAAAGTGTTGCAAATGGGATATTACTGGCCTTCCATCTTTCATGATGCTTGGGATTATGTTTGTAGGTGTGGTAGTTGCCAATGGATGGGAAATTGGGAAAGCAGATGAAATGTCCGTACAACCCCAGATAGTCCTTGAACCACTCAAGAAATGGGCCATTGATTTTGTTGGACCTTTCAACCCATATTCTCATAAAAAATCTTACATCTTGGTCTGTACTAATTATGTGACTAAATGGGTGGAAGCCATAGTGGTCATGCGAGTAATAGTGCAAGGAGTGGAAAATTTTATTTTTTAAGAAATCTTTGCTCAATCTCACATGATAGGGAAGCCGATGTAGAAATATGGGGTTAACACAAAGTGACAAACCATTATCACCTCCGGGCAAATGGATAGGTAGAAAGTACAAATAAGATATTGGAAAATATCTTGACAAAAAAAGTAGCAAGTCATCATCAGGACCGGGCACATAAATTTCTAGAAGCTTTATGGGCATATAGAAAAACATGGTGGAACACAATTGGGTTTTCTCCATTTGAGTTAGTCTATGGGAAACCCCCTTTATTTCCAATGGAATTTGAGATCAGTACGCTTAGAACATCTTTAGAAGTAGGTCTAGACCTACCAGAAGCATAGAAACACTGACTAGAATAGTTGAATTAGTTGGACAAGATTCGAACAATAGTCGTCCAGAAAAATACTACTGTTCAACAACAGAGAATGAAATGGCATGATAAATTTATCAAGAGGAAGGTGTTTCATGCAAGGGATTGGGCATTACTTTATGACTGCTTATTCAAGGGCAACGTTTGCACTTGCTAGATGGGACTCTATCAAGTGGACGTAGTGTTTGACAATGGAATGGTTAGATTAGTTACAGTAGACAGGAATCATACTTCATTTCTAGTAAATGGACACCGTCTAAAGCTATACCACCATCCATCCTCTAGAGATGCCTTTCTCAAATATTTTTCTGATTCACCTGGTTTAATGATTGTCGGTATAAAGGAAACTCTCTCTCTCTCTCTCTCTCTCTCTCTATATATATATATATATATATATATATATATATATATAGATATATTAAAAAGAAAAGTAAAAAAAAAGAATATATGTATATTTTTATTACCTACATGTTTGTATTTTGCAGGAACAACAAAGGAATATGGCTAGGAGAAATGTAATACTCGACACTTTTACTCCATTGGTGTGTGTTGTTACTCCATTAGTACTATTACTCCACTGGTGTTGTTACTCCATCGGTGTTGTTACCTCTTAACCACTGTTACTCTACTAGTGTTGCTACTCTGTAACTACTATTACTTCACAATTATTGTTACTTCACCTATGTTGTTACTCCATAACAATTATTACTCTGCCAACATTGTTACTCCACTAGTGTTGTTACTTCGTAACTGTTGTTACTATACAACTACTATTACTCTGTCGGTGTTGTTACTCTGCAACTGTTGTTACTCTACCGGTGTTGTTACTTCATAACTATTGTTACTCCACAACTGTCATTACTCCACTAGTGATGTTATTCAAAACTACCATTACTCCATCGGTGTTTTTACTCGACAACCGCTACTACTCCGAAACTGCTGTTACTCTGCAACTACTGTTACTCTGCCGATGTTGTTACTCCGAAACTGTCATTACTCCATCAGTGCTATTACTCCACAACTATTGTTACTCCACTAGTGCTATTACTCTGTAACTGTCGTTACTCCGCCGTTGTCATTACTCCATCGTGGTTACTCCCTGTTGCTATTAATCCATTGTTGTTGTTACTCCCGATTAGTGTTACTCCGTGAGACCTTTTGTTGTTACTCCACCACAAGGTAGGTCCCGAGGTACGTCTCCACTAACTTTTTCGGATTTCATTAAAATATTCCAAAAAGAAATCAATATGCACCGCAAATGGCCGTAACTAAGTTGGGGGGGACCATCATAATAAAAGATGGCGTACCACAAAAAAACATTCATGCCACACGATCCTCATCAAACAAAATTTAATGATTGTGGTAATTCGTAATCACAACCTTGATGCATTGTAATGTGTATTCGTATGCAAGAGTCATAACTAGTCACCTCCCCAATACGCTACATTAAACCACTAAAAATATCTAACCGTAACGCCATAACTCACCATCACTCTTTCAGATTTCTCAAATGTACCAGTACCGTTACATCCTTTTTCCCCAAGGTAACCATGATGTTGTTACTATTGCCAATGGCTAGGGTTCCTGTCATTCTCCCCTACCAGCTAACTACATTCGTCGTGCTAATTCTGCCTCTATAGAAATGGGTGGGCGGTTTGTGTGACATGAGCCAGAAGATACGACAAGAATTCGAAACAATCAGGAGGTATTGCAGGTCTTTGAGAACACAAGTTGGAGTCTCTACTTTGATAATTTGAGGGGGTTGAATGAAGAAATTGCTGCAGAATTTGCACTGAACCTGGGAGAAGAGAGCTCTCGGGTTCGCGGGATAGAAGTCCTTGTTACGGAGGAAGCCATTACAGAAATTAGTGGGCTCCCTCAAGATGGATAGTGATGGTTTTCAAGGAGGACTTCCCTCTTGGAGTTTCCCAAAGCCTTTTTGCAGGAAGGAGAAAGCATCGCTCAGAAGGGTCAAGGATACGATTGAAACTTGTTACCACATCTATGGGGAGGGAAGCAGAGTTTGTCATAAAATATATAATTTGTGAGGGTAGATACTCCGCTATGTTAAAATATCATCTCTGAATACTAGCTCACCTCTGATTCCTCCAAGCAGAGGACTTTTCATTAAATATGCCTTATTTCTTACTAAGAAGTCTTCAGCTAATGGCACATTTGACTAAAAGGTCGCGACAGGTGATGGCAGTCATTACTCACCACGGGCTGGTCCAACTATTGGTGATGAATGTAATTAGACAAATCCTGATTCCATGGGAACCATTTTGGGATTCCATGGAGGAAGAAATAGCTGCTACTATGGCCACCAAGGAAGATGAGCCAGAAGTAATGGAGGGAGAATATGTAGAAGGTGATGACTATGTCGACCAAGAGGAGCCAGAGGAGATGGAGATCGAAGTAAAAGATATTGAAGAGAGGCTACTTCCCAAGACCAAGCCGCAACTATAGAACCAATGGAAGCTGTAGGAGGTTACATATAAAGACCCACTAGTACCACGTCCAAGGCAATTCCACAAGAACCAACCTCGACTATGGGGCTAGCAGAGCAGATTGATAGCATGACAACAAAGGAAGTACAACAACAATAAAGGGAAGAGGAAGTGGTCAATATTGCATAGGGACCTCCTATCACCATGAAGCCGATGGAGGAGGATAACCCAAATGAAGAAGAGGTCGTGACCACCTTGATGACAGAACCAATGGAAGAGGAGGAGCTAGGGTAGGAAGAGCTCAGAGCTGAGAAAAATATGGAACCTATGGAGGAAGCTCTGGGGGAACTAGGGCATGAGGCTAGTGCTACTCCACAAGAACCAACGTCGACCTCGGGACCAAACATTGAACATCCCCACCAGTTATCCTTCTTCTCTTCTATCCCAAGAGGAGCAAGGGTATTTCATTCCACTTGGTGCAGAGAAGAAGATCTTGTTGTTCCTCTTGCTTTGAATTTATCAAAAAGACCACAATTTGGTGGGACAAATGTTGCTTAGATAATAAACACTTTGGAGCTTGAAAGGAGAGAGGAAGCAGAGGTCCCTGAGGTAGGGGAATTGGGAGGGGTTGCAACAGACACAATATTAGGAGAGCATTCCACAAGGGCACCATCAATCATGGAAAGCACATGACAAAGGGAAGCAGTTGTTGAAGAAGAGGAGGGAACAAGCAAAGTAGTCCTGATGAATGAGCCTGTGGTAAGGCTAGGCGAGAAGACCGTGAAGCTAGAAAGAATCAAGGAAGAATGGGTAGTAGAGAAAAACGTGACAGTCAGCATAGCAGAAGCTGTCCTGGGGGATTTACCTACAGCTACTGAGATAGAGGAAGTTTTGGTTAAGCAAGAATGGGTGGAGTTGCATGAACAACGAAGACTCCCTGTCAAACAAAGATACTAGCTACAATTTAAAGAAATAATATGGCTTAAGATGGAGGCCAGAAACTAAGGAAACAAGTACATAGATTACAGAGGTGGATGAAGAAATACAAGCGGTAGGCTAAAAAGTCCAAAAAAATAGTAGTAGAATCAAAGACTCAAGCAGATCAGATAGCCACAACTTCTGCTACTGGGAATATGCCCTGACGGCTGAAGTGCAAATTTGGAAATCCACTGCATCTTGTTATCAAACCGAGGTTGGAAGAACGCAAGAAAGAGCCTCCACAACCATTTTTGAATATGTGGATAAAATAGATGTCATGAGATTGAGGCATGCAAAGTAGTAGCTCAAGATGGAGCAGTTGGAAAAGTAAGTGGCAAAGCTAAAAACTAATAAGTAGAAGATGTTTCACTTCATGTAAGAGGTGATAGCATGATGTCCCCCTGCTTCTTGTTATTCTTTGTTCCTGCATGAAATTTTTCTTTTATTCTTCGTGGAGAGCATCAGGAATGAGATTAGTTATGAAATAGAGGATGGTGTACAATTCCTCCACATAATGAGGAACCATGATGTGCCAACTCAACATTTGATGTGTGATTTCTACATGCATGGGTTACTACTGTGCATGGACAAAGAATTTAACCTGATCCCATATGTGGGGACATTAATTTAAGGGCTCTCACCTCTTACACTTTTAATCAGATCAGCTGGCATAATGCTTTTAATACATTTGAGACCAATCAGGTTACAAAGCCATTTATAGTAACAGGAGAACATGAAAGGTCAATCACCATGTTCACTAAACACAACACCATTTTGGGAATTGAGGGAAATAGGGAAAGAATGCTAAGGACACAAAAATGGTGCCTTGATATTTGTGTCAAGCAATTAGTCACATTTCAAGATGAAGCCCTTGATTACTGTAAGAAAAGGTGGATGATGTCACCTACAGCCATCCAGAATGGGCAACCATTTGGAGTACTAAATTTTGCACAAGCACTCACTAGAGTGCTCAGGTATGTGGTGTGTGTCCAAACATGCAGGGTCTAGTTGATGGGGATCTAGTTCCAGTTCCCTACTATCTGGTTGCCAGTGGAAGATTACACTTCAACATATAATGTTCCATGTGATTAGTGGAAATAAGTTCTCCTATCAGATGGTTTTAAAGTTCTAGGGACAGAGATGGCCGAAGGGTATGATCTCGCTCAGCTCCAGGAAGCCAACAGTCTGCAAAACCCAAACCTACGGAGGTGGAAGATTGCTTGAGGAAATGCAGAAGGCTAGCTGGGGGGAGATGTTGGGCACTAAATCAGGCTATCTTTCTGTTACATTTCTATCCCTCTTTTTGACCCTTTTTCACTTATTCACATATGTTTATTATGTTAAATCTGCAAGGTAACTACCCCTTTCCTCTCTATTGGAATATTTTATTAATGAAGTAAAGTTGTGGGGTTTTGCCTATTCGTAACACTAAAACGTATGTTTGACCACAGATTCAGGAGAAAAGGTACCAATCTTGTAGCTTCACGCAACAGATCCACAATTCACAACAATAACCCACCATGGGGAAATATGTGTAGCTGTAGTCGCTGATCCCTGAACCATTCTTGGACCTCTCATTGATCTTGTTTATCGGATGTTGGTGTCGTTCTAAACTAATGTATATTTCTAGGTATACGGTTACCAGGTTCTGGGGAAAGATATTGTTCTCCCTTGCTGTGTATAAAAGACAGCTTATTCCTATAATTGGGGGATGCCCCATTGAGATTGTAATAGTTCTTTCCAAATTAATAAAATATCATCTCTTTTTTTTCTCCAATCATTTCTATGATTAACGGAACCTTGATCAGAGAGCTGGGCCTGCTCTTCAAATCAGGTGCTACGTATTTCTGTGTGTGTTGTTTATCATTTCATAATTGTTGTTATAGCTTGTTAATTCTTGTAATTGTTGTTCTGAATACTATAGTTAGTTCTATTTTACATTAATGTTTTGAATATTAATCACGATCCCTTGGTTGGAATGGATCGTAACCTCACCCATGCATATACCTTGCACGTTGCCTTGAAAGGATATGCACTCGGATTAATAAATTAATGTAGGAAAAAGGGTGAATAGATTGTTCATATGTGGACACCAACAACAATGACTCACGTTCTGAACTCTTTTGCTCACGAGACCTTTAGATGGCCATAATTATACAAAAATGATCTACAGTCCTCGGTGCTACTGGATGGTAAGAAAGTTTCAGATTTCCACCTCTAGGACACATTATTATGCTGCCTGGGTCACCTTTATTCTCCTTCAAGTGAGTGTTCCAATCTCATTTTGGAGGCACACTATATTTGGGTCACAAAACACTTTGTTCTGGAGAAAATTATGGTCTTATAATGAAGGTATTGTTATTGGACAAAACTACTATAAGATGTTAGAAAATATATCAAATCCCACACTACCTATGCCATTTCTAAACCAATGATCAAGAAGAAAGGCCATTGTACTCTATGCCTACCGCCAATGAACCCAGGGAATCCATATCCATGGAATATCTATCTAGCCTCTATTGGGCCACTAATTTGTCCTTATTATCATCACTTTCTAACGCCTATTTCATCCATTTCAACCATTCTTTATCACGTCATTTATTAATTTTTCATATAATTCCATTTTATAATTATTTATGCTCGTATGGATAAATACTATTTTTCTCCTTTATTTTTAATAAATTGATGATTATTATGCATGATTTTACCAATGATGGTTTATTAATGGATTTTTTGTAACATGCTTATGACTTTATCCTTGAAGATCTTTTCGAGATTGAAAATTTGATCTCCAACTCACAATTAAATATTCCAACTCAGAAATTCACTAGAATTAGAAGTGATAGTTTTTTATTGGACTTTTCAGACAAATGGAGAATCTAGAAAATTCTAAACATGAGATTTGTCCAGAATGGACCAAATAATTTTTTCTATGAGCAGTTTCTCAAAATCCGGTTTGTATTAAGAGAAACGAAAGGTTCTTCGAAGACGATTTCTCAGATTTGTTGTTGCAATCGTTTTCCAAATTCTTCAAGTTGAAATACCAAATTCGACTTGTTCTTGTTGAATGTTGATGGAAAGATCTTTCGGATATGATTTGGATGAACAATTTGTTTTGTATAACCCAAATTTGTAATGGAAATTGTTTTGTAATCAGCTTTGTTGTAACTTCCCTTTACTTTGTGTATTTAAATGAAAATAGAGATCAATAAGATGGGGAGAATTAGAGGAGAATTAGAGGATAATTGGGATATAATTAGGAGATAGCATATGGACAATTCTTAGATAGGATGTAGGAGAATTGATAAGAGATAAGGGATGAGAGGATGAATAGTTGTTGAATTTGAGGCAAAGCTAATAGATTCATTATGCTGTAACTATTTCTCTCATATGTTTTAATGAATAAGTTATCCATTGAGTTCTAAATCCATTATTTTTAATCTAATCTGATTTTCTTCTCAAGGCAGAACTGAGTCTTGGGTACTTGGCCCCACTACATTGGACAAGGTGCTTCGTTAAACACCTATAGTAGTTTAGTTGTGTGTTTGTTTATTTGAATTTCAATTGTCATTCCTTAAAGTAGATTTCATTTCTTTGAACTAATTTGTTGTTTGCCGCATTTTCCAGATTTTTTATTTCATACAATTTCTAGATTTCATTTAATTTGCTGCTCTAGATTAGCATTTGAATTATGTTTAGTGCAATAGATTAAATTTCCAATTCAGAAATGTGTGATTTAATCTAGCAATGATTCAAGTTGTGTTATTAACATAATTGTTTTTCCTGTCACTTACTTTCGTCTTTTTAATTTTAGTTTTATTATTCAACTCTTACATTTTATTTCATATTAAATGAGCTTGATAGTAGAGAGCACAATCATATAGAACCAGTGTTAGCTATTGGTATTGTTATGCATATATTTTTCTGATTTCCTTGAAATAAAAAAATGCTCCTTGGGTAGATAATTAATGTCTAGAATATTAGTAGTTTTATTCATCTATTAAGCAATTAATTTTACCCAACAACCTCCCTTCTACCAAGAATTTTAATGATTGTGTATTTGTGGTTGTCAAATTTTTTTTTAATCTTGCTATATTGGCGGACTAGAAGAAGAGTAAGAGTATCACAACAAAAGACACTTCCAAACTCTTCCTTTAACGAGTCTAGGTAAATTTTGGAATCACACGAACCATTATATTAGATCAAGATAACATGTTCCTAAGTACGATTTGGTTGAGCCTCTATACACTATTGGACACCAAGCTCACCAAGTTGATTGCATTCCATCTCTAGAATTATGGCCACATAGAGGTCGTCAATATGATGATAGGACACATACTCTGCATGTACAACTCCAAGCATCCATGAACCTGGGATGAGAGCCTTTCCTATGTGAAAAACAACTATAATGGAGATCTCCATAGTTAGACTAGTCATAGTCCCTTTCAAGCGGGAGTGGGATTTCAACCATTGTGTCAGATCGATGTTCCCATCCCTCATGTGACAACATAGACAAAATTCACACTCTTATAGTCTTACGTTGATAAAGAAACTATGTTTATTGAACGCATCCAACACATCTTCCAATACCTTCATGAAATCTTCGAAACATCTAATGCTAAGTACAAGCAGTGACATGATCAACATTAGGTGCCACATAAGTTTTAGGTGGGAAAAAAAATTTGCTGCATTTGTATAATGAATTCCTTATCAAAGCCCATCGGAAGGTCTAATGACTTTGATACAAGCCTTATACAGTCATCAAGCTTTTGGGTGACAATGTTGAGCTCAACATTCCCCCATTCCTTAGCCTACACCCAATGTTCAATGTCAACCACCTTCGTCCATAATTTCCACCATTCTTCGACACATCATACATTGTAGAATAAATAACATCAACAGAGTTCAACTCAAATTGCATCAAACATGCCACAACGAATCGGATTATGAACACACAAATGAAGACGACTCACTAATAGAAGATCTAACTTTATCAGGTTTTCAAAGCTGCCCAACTCTTTCACCAAGGCAAGTGGCTTACCAGGGACCAAGTTTAGCATCATCTATCCCATCTCATTGAGGCACTCAACGCAATGGGGACCATTATTTCCTAAGGGGGGAGGACTAGGCCATGTAGATATTTGGCCACCCACCTATTCCACTTGGACCCCCACCATTATTTCTTTCAGTTTCTCTAATTGTAGCACAAATTACAAGTTTTTGTATTTTTTTGGGTCTGAAACATGGAGAGCCATTTTGAGGGCCTAAAAGATGTTTTTTGGGAAAACAAAGAGATAAAAAAAGTGAAAGTCTAAAATTTTTATATCTACATTCGACCTCCTCTTAGAGATGTTTGGAATGAGGTATTACCACAGTCAAATGGAGAACATATCCCGAATTTCGGACCCTGGGAAGTTGATGTTCCAACTAACCATCATGGGATCCACACCCTTTTCGTGGTTTATTTTGTAGGGTTATTTTTTTGGATTTTTAGGGTTTCCCATCATTTCTTAATGATAAAGAGGCCTGTGAGCCTCATTGTGACATAGTTTAGAAGGAATGTAGTCACCACAACCCTCAAAGATAGATTATCATTAGTTAAACTAGCTTATTTCCATTCGACATGTAACAATTTTCAATAGTTTGTTATTAATGAATGAAAGTTCTATTTTCATTATAGCATCCTTTGTTTATTTATTTCTGTATTTCGTTTCATGCCTACATAAATATTGACGAGTCCATTATCCTAGTATGTTTGTCCAATATAGCACCTTCCACATGAGTAAGAAATCATGTAAAGGCATTTTTACTACCAATTTCCAATGTTATCCTCAATAGATTTCATACTTTATTTCATAGTAATGAAGGTTTGAATCATATTATAATATTTTCATTTCTCAACACCTTAAAAATCATGTCGATCACCCCTCGTATATAAACGACATAAGATATAACTATAATATCGTCAAAAGGTTAGGTGTATCAATTATTATTTTGATAAGCGATTGATGTGCTATCTTATTTTAAAGTGGAATTCACCATTATATATCTATTTTAGTTTTATTAGATAATTATGAGAAGTGATAGATTAATAAAAGTTTTTCATATGTATAGGTTATTTTTTTTTGTGCTCTAAAATCAAGTTTATTTTTGATATATTGAATTTTTAAAATACTTATGATAATAACTCAAACTCTTTCATTACTCCCTACCTTGCAAGGGACTACAACATTCCCCTCATAGTCAAAGTGCATTATTTACATTATTTGTCTTTTGCAATTTTAACCAAAGTTTTTGGAATATAATTAATATTTCTATTTTTACATAATTTCAAAAGTAATTTTCTTATTTTCAACCAATCTTATTTCTAATTTTTTATTGGCTAAGGGATTTCTGATGGGACATAATTCCCTTGGTGGAGAGCTTTTACTTTCAGTATTTCTCAATTCCTAATAATTCATTTTAAAGTTAAAAAAAATATATTATTTTTTTGAGTGGCCACTCCATTGGTTAGTGTTGTGACACGAATACTTTTATGTTACTGCAATGCCTAATTATGGAAGAATTGATTTGGTTGTAGGTCCTTTCCATAGGCCAGGGGCCTAAAAGAATATAAAATTAATATTATTATGTTTCCTTGTTTAGAGCTTTTACCATGTAGAGGAAAAAGTATGTCCAAGAGAACAAGGGTCCTTTGCATAGGTGGGGGTGCTCTAACATTCACAAAGTTATGTTACTGTTCTTCCCAATGATGCCAAAATTTATGTGGTTGCAAGTACCTTGCACAGTCGGTTCGGGTGAAGAAAAAATATCCATTTAATATTATTATGTTTCCTTGTCCAATAATTTTAATGTGCGGAGGATGGAGTATGTGTGGGAGAACATGCATCCTTTACATAGGCAGGGGTGCTTCATCCAATGCTTCCAAAATTGATGTGGTTGTAGGTACTTTCTATAGGTGAGCAATGGGGGATAAAAGAAGAGATTTGATCATGTGGAGGACAGAGTGATTTCACATCTTAGATGTCAATTTTTTACTTACATTTCTTATCACATTTGATGCATTATATATAGGACCATTATATATTAAAGAAAAAATTTATTGTTCATCTTGTATGGCTAAAAAATAAGAGAGTAGACCAATTTGTAATGATTGGCCAAAGTTGCATGGAAATATTCAAACTAAAATGGAACTTTTTTATTCATCTTTACCGAATACTAAGTGCATTAGTGATTTCAATTTTTTCAAATTATCTCTTATTGTGCAATATTAAATAACTCGTGTTTTCAATCCGAGTGAGCGAGAAGTGTTGTGCGGTAAAACTAATATGTTAACCATACTATGGATAAGTCAATTAAGTACCAATTTGTGTCATGAAAAGTTTGGTCTATGTGTGTAAAACTAAAAAATGTATGAAATGCCTCCATGTTTCCTTCTGCAAACCTTTTACTATGTAAAGGAAAGAGTGTGTGCTAGAGAATGGGGGTACAGAAATGAAATTATTTTAAAGAGTCAGAATTAATTTCAAACTCCTTTCCATTTAAGACATTTATATATCTATCTCTGTAGAATAACAATTGCATAGAGTTGTGAGTATGTGTTGAATGAAGGATGTGCAGAGGATAGGGTATGTGTGAGAGAATGTGGGTCAAAATACATACCAAGGGAAGAAGTTTCCTTTGTGATGAATGTAGGAGGTGCAGGTCACAAGGTGTGTCCAAGAGAACAGGGGTGTAGAGGGACTTTATTCTTATCAATTATAACTTTTACTATGTAGAGGATGGAACATGTGTGGAAGAATGGGTGTCCTTTGGATAGGGGAGGTGCTCTGAAAGTGACACTTTTATGTTACTGCTTTGGACAATAATGTTAGAATTGAAGCCATTGTAGCTCCTCTTCATTGACATGGGGGTTAACGCAAATATTTTGCTTTGCAGAGGATGAAGTGATTTCAAATATTAGATGTCAATTCGTGACTTTTATGCCTTATCACCTTCTAATCATTATATCTAGTCCTATTTCCAAGAAATAAAATTGTTAATGTTCATCTTGTATGGTCAAAAGATAAGAGAACAAAGAAATTTGTAATGATTAGCTTAATCTACATGGAAATATTCAAACTAAAATCAAACTTTTTTATCCATGTTTATCAAATACTAAGTGCATTAGTGATTTCAAATTTGTCAACTAAACTCGTATTATGAAATATTAAATAAGTTGTGTTTTCATTCCATGTGAGTAAGAAATGTTGTACGGTAAAATGAATATGTGAACCATACTACGAATGAGTCAATTAAGAAGCAATTTGTGTCATGAAAATTTTGGTCTATGTGTGTAAAAATAAACAATGTATGAAACACTATGTGCACCCATAGTTGCATAGAGCTATGAATATGTGTGGAATGAAGTATATGCAAAGGACGGGGTATGTCTGGGAGAATGGAGGTCAACATATAGAGTTGAGGAAGAAGGTTTCTTTGCAAAATTAAGGATGTGTGGATGATGAAGTGTGTGTGAGAAAATAGGGATGTAGAGGGGACTTTATTATTTTTTCATTTAATTTTTTTATAGATATGGTTGTGCGCGAGAGAAGCTCTATGGATCTGTGAATTTTTCCTAAATGAAGGATATGATGAGGATAGGGTATGTGTTGGAGAACACGGGTGAAAAAATGGGTTTACTTCTCAAATACATCATTAATTTTAAACTCTTTTACATTTAAAACTTGTATAGTTCTAATTGTGCCAAAGATGAGTTGCATAGAACTATTAACATGTGTAGGATGAAGGATGTGCAAAAATGTTAAAGCATTGATACATTGTGTGGTTCTATCATTTCATTTATGTGTCAGTACATTGACTAAAGACTTTTGTAGTCTCATAGTTGGTGAATTGAATGCTCAAAGGACTGATATTTACTTACAATGATGTTTTCTATTAATCAAAGGAAAAACATTGGGATGATAAAAGATCTAGGTGGAAACATTGTCTTTATAACATGTTTTACAAGGTGATGTATTCTAGGGAAATGATTCTACAAGAATTTTAAATAGCTATTATAGTGAGGATAAATGTTATTTGCATTGATACAAATAACTAATTTCGTCCTGATTACATTTCTCAAATAGTGGAATGGATAATGTTTTCTCTTTGCATAATATTTCACTTGCAATGTTGCAGCCTTGCACATAAATTTCCCATCAGCAAATTTCTTTCTCACGCATGTTCTTTCATTTCACATTTGTGAATTAAATAATAAGCAGTGGAAAGGCATTGGGTTGTTAAAAAGATATGGATTCCATATTTATCTTTGATACAAATTTTTGTGATATATTTTGTATGCAAAAAAGTAACAGGTGGTGATTTATACAGAAATGAGTCAAAAATAACTTAAAATCATTAGTGGAGAAAGGAAAGAAGTTATTTCATCATATTTATATTAGCCTTTTCTAATTGACTAAATATTTAAAATAATAGATCATGTAACATTAGCTCTTTGCAAATTTCTTTTAAAAGCTTGGAGTATTGTGTGAGATTTTGTTATCTTACATAAACTATTGCCTCTGAATTTTAGGTCACATAAAACCACATTCTTGGCTTCAATAGTGTCTCCACGGTGTCTTTGATTATTGTATGGTAAAGTATGAAATTTTAAACTTAAGGTCATTCAGAGATAGTTTCAGGGCAATGTAGTGTGATGTTCCTTGTTATTGATGGCTAGTACATGTTGGAGATGAATCCATTGAACATAAAATAATTGGCATAAACTATTAATTCATGGTTGGTAGCACTAGTGCATAAATATATAATCTCTACAAT
The DNA here is from genome assembly GCA_000404065.3 of Pinus taeda. Lineage (NCBI taxonomy): Eukaryota > Viridiplantae > Streptophyta > Pinopsida > Pinales > Pinaceae > Pinus > Pinus taeda. Next base: position 45,329 of record APFE031103951.1, on the reverse strand, counting down.
TCTCCCATATTTTAAACTGATTCACATTGGATGATTTTCTATTCACATTTATTATTGATAGTTTCTTAGTTGATTGTCATGATCACATGTAGTTTGTATTTATTTTATATGGTAAATTTATATTTCTTGTGAAACATATCTTAGTTGTATTAAATAAGTAGAAAACTATGGAGTAAATGGAAACAATGCTGTTTAGCTTTGGTATGTTCAATTACTAATTGTTGTGTGTCGTGTGTAAAAATTTTGACATGGGTAATAGTAACAATTGTAGGAGAATGGGTGTGTGGAGCAAGGAATATAAATGTTTGAGTGCAATGTTTTCTATGTGCATATGCATTCAATATTAGTTAATTTCACAGCAAGAGGATGTTATTATATATGAAGATTCAAAGACTGGAAACATTAGGTTTTTTAATAAATTTGTAAACATAATGCGGATAGGAGTTTTTCCTTGTGTGGAACTTATAATGAAAGTATTTATGTGGGGTTTGGAACATTGTAAATGATGGCTAATTAATTAGTGTAATATATGCAGAGGTATAGAGTGTTTTCTTATGTTCCTTGACTTGCACGTCTTTACTAAAATATGGAATTTTACTTCACTAAAATAGCCATTTCAAATGCTCACTGACTCGTTTCCCTAAAAATCACTACCTGCTACTATTTTTCATTTGAAGCATGTTACAAAAAAATTGTATCAACAATAAAGCTACCATTCATATTTTTTATAATTGTTATGTTTCTCCTCTAATTGATAAAAAACACCACTACAGGTAAATGCTAGTCCTTTTAGCATTTAATTTACCAAGTACACATGTATGCACATCTTTATTGAATGTACCATTGTGCAAAATGTATCAACATTTCATGTCCTTTTTGTGCAGATATGTTCTCCCACAAAGCACTACTTGTTAAGCAACCATACCACAAAACATAAGAAAAGATAGATCAATGACTTGAAAATTAGCCTCCTCGAGTGGTAAACATCCTTTACATCACAAAAATTAACAATTCTTGGATGATACAAATGAAAACACCTCCTTGGTATATATAGGAGTCTAAGGGATCACAATATAATCAAAGCCTACATAGCAACAATAATATAAGGGCATAACAATAAAAATAATGGGCTTCTATGGGGCACAACAATAAAAATACGGGGATATGCAAGTATTATGGGAAACTAACATGACCCTCTCCTTCAAAAAAACTATTGTGATCAATGCTTGAGTATTCTTCGATGCTTCTGTATAAAATTCTCATCCTCCCATGTGGAATATTCAACAGGTAAGTTCTTCGAATTAATGAGATACTCTATAATTGATCAATTCCTTAGTTTTTGGCTTCTTCCTTCTGTGACTACTTCAAGCTCCGATAAAAAAAAAATCTTCTTCAAAAATTTATCGTAATATTGTTTGAACTGGGAACTTATCACTAATAATATTTCTTATTGCTATAGACATATTTGGGAACATCAAACCCAAACTTATATGTCAATAAACTAGGGCTCTTTTACCCCTAAAAGAGTTGTTTCATACCCTAAAAGCGCATAGTCATCTGATTACATCATTCCTCAAACGTTCCACCTAAGAAACCATCCAGAAATAGCCTAAACTAAACCATAATGATTGCTCCACTAGAAAGGTGCAATGCATACTGAGTGGTACACTACTCAGGTGCGATGCATACTGATTAAGCCTTTTATAGGGTGCGATGGGCAAGGATGGACAAATGTGCGAGATAATTTGCTAGGTGGTTGCTCAGGGAATATTCTAGAAAATTCTCCTATGCCACTTGCCTCTTTGAATTTGTCCAGGGATGAGTAAGAGATCCAAGAAATATCCAAGTGGAACCAATGGTAACAAGTGGAATGACACTAATAAAAACCCTAGAGATGATTCACACCCTCGCACACATCTATAAATGGATCCCTCATCTAAGAGATCCAAGGGCTGGAATGTTGTGAATTTCAAGGAAGTGTTGATACATTGTATTTGAGGAAAAGAGCATTGCATTGTTGGTGTGATCTTTCTATTTCATGAGGTGAAGAGGGACTGACGCTGGGAGGATGATGCTAGATCAGAAAACTGGGTTGTGATTATCCCTTCTATTTAATAAAGTTATTCGATTTTTCTTCCATATGATTGTGCATTTGTGAATGATGTCATTTGTTCATTATATATCTGATTCTGTAATGCTTATGTTGTAATAGATCAAGATGCTTTGACGATTCTTTATTGTTGTGTTTCTGCAAGTACTCTCCAAGTGGGTTAAGTATGGGGAGGAGTTACAAGTTCTGTCAAGGGGAAGAGAGGTCAAGAAAGGGATTAAGTGGAAGTCCTAGGTTGGTTCCATTGTCTTTCTCTTACCTATTACACATAGAAGAAATTGTTGAATTGCTTTAAATTGTTGTTTCTAGGACAACTGCCAAACCTAAAGGGCTAGTCGTTCGACAAGACACTAGTTTTCACCGAAACAAATTGGTGACTCCACTGGGGAGGAAAAAATATTTGTTTGTTGTTATTGTTTGTTTTGTAAACTATAGACAAAGCCTAAAGTTATCTAGGTATCCTTTGAACTACTCTTGCTCTACAATTGCATAGTAGATGAATGTTTCTTCAGTTAATCGCTGGTTTAGTTTATGAATTAAATATTTGACTTACAAGCATTCTAGATGCCCTTTTGGTAACTCAGTAACCTCTCAAGACCTCCCTCTATACTTTGCTCTTTGTTTTTCATCATAGCTCAGCCTAACTCATTGAAAACAGCTACACATCTGAGCCAAAACCCACTTCAGTTGCGCTTCTTGGCCCATCGCACTGTCTATCACTGTAAACCAGTGTGCATCGCACCTCCCAAGTGTAGTAAGTGTGATGCATCGCTATTTCTATGAATCCCGAGTGTGATGACTGACTGAAACTTTTTCCATTCTAGAAATTGGGGGTTTTTTACCTTGTTTTTAGTTTTGTTTAGTTGTTTCGCTGCTTATGAACAATACCTCCTTACTAAAGCCTACTTGCATCACATAGATTAACCTCCATTATTTTAGGATTATTGAATGCTTTTATGTACTTGCTCATCGTTTACAATTCTTTTTCAAAACATTGTTTAAATCAATTTATCACTTTGTTACAAAAAGTGTCGTAATTGTCATTTTGTGTCGAACAGAGAAGCGTCGTGGATTCTTCCTTCCCTGGATAGTCGATTGAACTTTTCATCATGTATTTGGTTTGATTTTTTTATATTCGAAGTGTTAAAAGAATTTTTGATTCAAAATTGAAAAGCGTCATTTAGTATTCCTTTCTCTTTTGAAGAATAAATTGTCGAAAATTACATTTTGAAAGAAATATTTCAGATCTTTGCCACATTTAGTTTTCCTTTTTGTCATTTTTCACATTAAGGGGAATGAAAAACAAATACATGCATTGGAATTTAGCATTTTGTAGTTTGAGTGTGAAAAATGATTTAGGAAAATGCACTAGTGTGTGCTCTTTGCTCTTTGTTTGAAAGAATTGTAATCTTCTTTCCCTAATAGCTAGGATTTTCATTGTTCAAAATAAACAAAGATTGTTTATCATTGTAGATTGCATTTTAAGAATTTCAAAATCAACATCATGCGGTGAACCATTGAAAGGAAAACTATAACAAGATCAACTCTAAAATAAATTTCAATGAACCTAACAACGCTTTGGAACTTAACGCAACACATCTAGAGGTCGAGGCTAAAGATGTGTTCCAGTGTCATCAAAACTAGTAATTATCATTCTCATTTAAGGTTGGGTGATTCCTCCTCCTTGATACGAAAAGTGCTAGCACACACTTGTGCTCATTGTACCATCACATCTATATTGGAGGACGACAATAGGCTTATATCCTTTATCCATAAAAAGTCGAGTCTGCCACCTTATTGATCACAATGCACTGAACATAGCATTCAGGAAGATTGCCTATTGTACATAAGTGCTTGGTAATTTCTCTTTAATTTATCACCAAGGCGTATATTGTAGTTTTGCAATTGGTTTGGTAATCCCTCTATCTAGATTTTCCAGAGTAGACACTTTCATTCCTTTTCGATTGTTTAAAAGAAAAGGTCCATCTCAGCACTTGTCACTTTAGGCTCATTAAAAATCAAAGGAGACTAGAGTCATATTTAGTGTTTTCTCAACTCTTAAAAACTGAAAAAGAAAATCTGTGTCAAAGCATATTTAAAATTAATTGAAATAGGAGTAACATCCTTATTCCTTAGTTGATCTTAGGTTGAGACATATGGCATTGAATCCAGATCCCATTGATCAAGGAATCCCTTTAGAGGGCAATCCTAGTCCTTTTTCCTCTTGGGGAAATATCAGTGCTCCTCATATGGCTACATTGTCCCTTAAGGGAATCACCATTATCCTGCCAGTATGGATATTTTTAACCTCTACGGTTCAAAATGTCGTGATTCCTCCACAATCAGATCAACCTCTAGTTGATACTAAAGTTGACCCTTCACCTTCTTATTCGTTTGTTTCTCCCTCCCCCTCTTCTTCTTCACTTGGTGAAAGTAGTGATGATAGTAACTAGGTGCCTGAGAAGAAGAAGAAAAGGAAGGAGAAGAAGAAGAAGCCAATTCAGCAAGGGGGCAACCAAGCAACCATTGCTATTAATGGATCATTTGGTGAAAATCCATGCATTAAACTTTCCAAAGCCAAATTTCCATGCATAATTTGTGTGGGTGACCATTTTTCTTTAGACTATCCTTGCTTTCCTCAGATCTTGAAAGAAAGGTCTCCTTGTTCAAGCCATCCTGTGTCATCAACCTCAGGAGATCATGTTGGTAACACATCTTCAACTAGTGATAGTGAAGATCATGAACAGAGGAGAAAGGTTAGGTTTTCATGTAGGTTATATGAAGGGAACCATACCCTTCACCTTTGTCCGTTTTTGGATGAATCCAAAAGAGTGTTGAATAACCATCCTGCTTCACTGCAGTGACTTCCAACTGGCTACAAGAAACTATCCCCATTTCCTTTACTAGTTGAAAAACCAACTGACTTAAATCAACCGTCAGTCAAAACCACTCTCTGTAAAAGTGAATCCTATGAGTCTTTGACCAACAAAAGTCAACAGTTTAAGCTGACAGTTGACCCAATTTCACCTTCAGATCATCGTACCTTTACCGAAGAGAGTGGGAATGGTACCATTCAAATTCTTTATGTTACTTTGGATTCTAACAAACTTGGGGGCAATCCGCTTGTTCCTTCATGACAGGAGGAAAACCCCCAGTTCTCGTAACTCAAGGGGTTAATTCACCGATTTATTCAGTACCCCCTCCAAGTCGTCTACTCACTTCCTTTGATTAGAATCGACTAGCAAGATCCCACCTTCCTTCTTATGTACCTTTCCAGATCATTATACAAGTTCATAGCATGATCATGTCTGGCACTATCATAGGTAATGGTGCATTAGTGAGTATACTTTCCTCAACTACTTGGAATGTCCTTGGTTTGCTATCGCTTATGTTTATTATACAGAATATGTTAGGCTTTAACAAAGGAACTAGTCGACCATTAGGGATCCTTCCTAAGTTACCGATCACTTTTGGGGGAAAACCATTCATCTGAACATGATGGTAGTCCTAGGAATGTTAGGTTATAATTTACTACTTGGACGTGACTATGTTTATAACATGGAAGCTATTGTTTGAAGACTCTTTTTAGTGATGTGTTTCCCACATGAAGGCAAAATCATCACCGTTGACCAGCTTTCATTTCCAAATCCAAGCATAGCTCCAAGTTAATCATCATCCTTAAATGGTCCTTTTACGTCAATGGTATCACTTGAACCTTCATTCCATCCACCTAATAACTAGGAGTAATCTGGTGAATGTAACAAGGCTTAGGGGGCATGCACCCTTGTCTATTCTGGATGCACCTAGTTGTAAGAGATAAGTTTCCCTATAGGTTATGTGATTGGTCTGTCATACCGGTTTGACACACCATTCATCTTTTTCTATTCTAGACGAAGCCAAGGAGGTGTTTTGTCTATTCTGGATGAAAACCATCCTGCCTAACCACAATGATTCCCATCTGGTTACAGGAGACTCTCCTTTTCATCATGTTGGTGGCATGCAAACCATTTTCATTTCCTTTTTTTCAATTTTTAGTTTTTTCATTTCAAGCTTTTATAAAAAATACAAACTACATCTGAGCATAATTTGTTTGTTTCAAGCTTGTGTGAAAATGAAACCGAATCCAAGCACAGTTTTGTCGCTTCAAGCTTGAGAAAAAATGACAGTGACACCAAGCATAGTTACCCCATGTTTCAAGCTTGCCAAAAATGAACCCACCCTCAAGGTAAATAACCTTTGTGATTTCCATTTTATCAGTCTTTTGAACCTTGGTTGTGTACCTCTTATTATGGCCCTATACCAATAGGTTTCATATATCACGATAGACTTCGTTTAGCTTTGTAATATGTTCATACCTTTACTTGTTGCAAAGGTTTTTCATATTTGTAAAAAATAAAAAAAATTAAAAAATGTAAATAGGGTATACTCTAAAAGAAAAATCAAAGGGTGAAAAGAATAAAATATGGTAAAAAAATGAAAGAAATTGAACCCCACCAAAAAGAAAACGCCAGGAAAGTGTGCAAGTCTAAATGGCACTACTTTTTACTTTTGTATAATAAACAATTGTGTGCAATTTGTCATCTATGCCACAATTCATGAATAGTAAAACATTTTAAACTTGGCTAGTTCATATTTTCAATTTCATGTTGTAGAAATAGAGAATAAAGATCTGACCAAACAGTGTAATCTTGGTAGATAAGTATATAGGTAGAGTGGAAAAAGGAGCCCAGCAGTTTAATTTGGGCCCTTAGATGTAATAAGTGTAGAATTAGTTATGCATCAGCATGTAAAAGAAAAGAAAGTTTGATAATGGCTTTCCAGTCTAAGTCCACCCTAATAAAGAAGTGAAAATGCTAGGTTAAGTAGCTAGGGTAGGTAAATGATGGTTGCAGAATAACATGTGGTGAATGATAAGTCTAAATGTGTAAATCTTTTTAATTTCATCACAAGGCAAAGGAATGTATCACATGGAAGGCACATCAAGTAAGCAAAGTCAAAATAATTAACTTCCCTACTAATTTCCCCTAAATTTTTACTAATTTCCCCTAAGTGCCAAGGTATCTATCAAATTAAAGAGGCTAAGGGAATTTCTCTGACTTTTGGAGGGACCGGACCCTCAACCCAATAATTTATTATGCCTAAGTACTTAAGCCGATTCATCAATGATCACATCCCTTCATAAGTCATTCATCTCTTTTATAAAGTTTTTCCTAAGATCCTATTTTACTTAGGGAAATTAAAATATTTTCAATAAAAACCCTCATTTTTCACTTAGCCTATGTTTTAAACATACACGTGAAAATATTTTAGACTTAGCATTTTTTCCATTCATTTTGTCATATTAATTACTAACTTATGTTATATATAGTTCCCTTATAAAGGTTACCTGCTCTCGTATTATTTTAACTATGTAGAAACCCCAAATACTTATATATCCCACCGCTTGGTTAAATATAACCATAATAAATCAATAATTGGGATTAATTAGTTAAACTGTAAGTAATTAAGTACCCTGACCCCACCATATTAAATAAGGATTAATTAACCCCCGTGGTTAATTAATAACTTTTTCCACCAATCCCGTCGCTCTCGATGCAACTAAAAAAATTTAATTATGTTGGGCCTACCCTCATTAAACTGTCACCACCTCACCTCCCCGATAGTCGTCCGATCAATCCCCTCAGATCCATTGATTTTCATGCATATCGCATAGTGCTCTGTGATCGAACCTTACCATGAAATTGTGAATGGTTATGCAAATAGTGCCATTGCCATGCATCGCCCATCATATGGAATCACGTGGTCTCACTGAAATACCACCTCCTCTTCGTTAGCGGTGTGATGAAAAATGCTTACCACTTCTCACTAACAAAAAAACATCAAATCTTCCTCCCACTGGTGCCACCTGTCTAAATCTCGGAACACACCAGATTTTGACTTTGTATAAAAAACAAAAGAAATCAATTTGTCATCCTATTTTGCAAACACATTCATGCAACAAACCGAACATGGATGTCAACCAGTTCATGCCGTAGCTGCCAACCACCTTCAAAACTTGCAGACAATGCCACTCTGAACCACCATTCACACCTAGTGTACTTGCATCCCATTGCTAGTCCCTAAAGCAAGTATTTAACAATTCCCATCAGAAAATCTTGTGAATACTTGTTTTCTCCACAATTAATTGAAAAGAACCCCAAATTTCACCATAATTCAATTGCTGCACTTCAAATTCGAATTCCCCAGACCCTCTGTTTCATCAATTTCAATTTAAAAACCCCAGTTTCCTATCTGAATCCACAAGAACCAGAATGGAAACCCCCGTGGCCCTAAATATTGCACCTATTACTACCCCTCACCGTGACATAGATTATCTGCCCTTAGTAGATAAGGATTTTCAAATGAAATACCTGACCACTAATAAAGACCACCTGAAAGTATTTTTCCAATGCCGAGATAATCACTTGACCGGCTATGATACCATAGGACTATGGGAATCTAATCTCGCAACGTACTTTCTCCCCTCTGTGCATATTTTCCCTAATATTATACATCAGTGTCATGCCGACTATGATCCTAATCTCAGAGCAATAATGTCCCCAAATCAAACTGTCGTCTTCCCAATTACTGTAGACTCCATCAATGAGATGCTTCAATTTTGGCCCAATCAAGCCCTGACCCCCATTTCCCTTGGAGATTTTCTTGAAAATTCATCTAAATTGTCCTAGTCTGAACGTAGATGCCTGTTCCAGACTTTTATATATAAGGAACATCAAACCAATAATCCCCTCTCTATCTGTCATTTTTCTTCATAGAGATAGGAAAAGCTATAGTTGATATGATATCCACAGTCATGGGATTTAATACCACTAAATATGTATATGAATTGACCCTGGTTATAATGACCATCTTTACCACTGGTTAGCCCCCTGTTGTCAAGTACAATTATGCTGCATTTATTACTGAGAAAATCTATGACCAGTTGGTGAGGATGGAAAATGAGAAAGTATTCAAGTACTCAACATTCATATATCACCTCATCCTCTACTATCAGTCTGACAAATTCCCATTTTCTGTGAATAAACTTGACACAAAGGGTAATTCAAGGTCAGTCATTTTTTGTACTTCTATCTTCCACCATTCTTTTGATTGTCCCTATTCATATAATGAGTTCATTGACCAATTTGTCCACCCAATGACCACCATGCTAACAGTAAATCCTCTCCCAGGATTAGTGATGAAATCAAAAGGATCCTTCAGCTATCCAAACAATATAAGGTAGGTGAATAGTACTTGTACCAGAATCACATAGAGATTAGGATATATGGTTGTGAGCTTCCTTCCTTCAAGATACCAAAATATGTACCAATGAGGTTGTTTTCATTGGAATATTATAAACAGATGATAAAATAAGATCAAATTCACTTTACTAAGGCCAAGAAGAAAGCACAACTATGAATCAAAGATCACCTAGGCCCATTTGTCTAGAACAACAGAGAAGTAGGCAAAGCAACAGAACAAATCCTAGAACACCACATGAGATTAAACAAAAGTTTTAGTTAGAAATATGACCCACACAGTTTCATTTGTGATAGGAGAATGAAAAATAGGTTATCACCCTATTTTCATCATAGAATCCCAGAAATTGAGCAATATGCTAATATGTATAAATGGAGGGAAGGAACTCTTGTAGAGATGGAAGGTGCTTAGATCAAAGTAGAAAATGTAATGAAAGACCTAGAAAAGAAACTTGACCAAGATAATATGGCCCACACAGTTTCATTTGTGATAGGAGAATGAAAAATAGGTTATCACCCTATTTTCATAATAGAATCCCAGAAATTGAGCAATATGCTAATATGGATTAATGGAGGGAAGGAACTCTTGTAGACATGGAATATGATTAGATCCATGTAGAAAATGTAATGAAAGACCTAGAAAAGAAACTTGACCTAGATTCTTTTGAACAGGTAGTAGTTGAGACTTCTCAGAAGCCAACACCAGGGACTAGTGAGTCAATAGCTGATACTTCTCAAAGGCACTCATAGGAAAATATTGCACCATTTGCAAGATCATCACAGGGAAGAGAACAAGAAACTAGCATTCCAACAACAAGGCAATCGAGAATATCAAAGCAACCTGAAATCTCTCAAGAATAGGCTCAAACATAGACCCACCTGACTCAAGTTAACATGGGAGAGCCCCCAGTTTTACAAACTCCTCTGAATGAGGAAAAGAGCTTAAAGAGAGACATGGAAGTAGCTACCCCTGCTAGTGGTCCCTCACCAGCCTAGTTCTATGAGGCACAGGCTAAATCATCATTCAAAAGAAGAATTTTTTGAAGAAACTATAAGGAGTTTGAGGAAAGAAGGTGAAGACAGTCAACATGCATTCCTAGCAGTGAGGCACCTTCTAGTTCACAAAGATAAGAGTTGGAAAGATAGAAAACCACTGAACTTTCATCCTTCAAGCCTTCATCTAACAAGTCCTTAGACATCAAAGAAAAATTCAAAGAGATAAAGCCCAGAAATGAACCATTAAGGGCCCATGTCTACAATCAATATATGAAGATGGCTCCTACCAATCAGACTAGGTTGATGTCAGCCTACGACATCAAGGAAGACAAAATGCAGATGAGATTTTTGAAGCACTAAGTACAACAACCCCAATCACTTGCAAACTACCTCAAAAGTGATTTTGAGGTCTTGGCCAAGGACATTCAACCCCTAGATCAAATTGAATTACATAAGCAGACAGGGGAAGTGGTGTATTCTACACGGACAAGTAAGGACATGATGGCACATAAGTTAGATAGGTTAGAGAACTCACTAAACAACACTACTACTCATCTATAGTTAGAAAGAGCCTCTTCACAGGCTAAGGACAATACAATTAAATCATTAGAGGAGTTAATTATTGGATTGGGTTAATTAAAGATGTAAAAGCTACAGAAGCCCTTACAAAGAAGAAAAACAAAGATATAGCTGCCTCGAGAAAGCAGTTAAAGTTGCCTCCATTGATGCATCCACAAACTGCAAAAAGATATTGAAAAGAAGGCTGAGGAAGAGCTTATGGACCTAGTCATCAAGCTAAATGAACAACTAAAGGAGACTGAGCAGGAATTAGAAAAATCACTAAAAAGCAAGCAGAGTGAGTGGACCTCTCAGCCTCAAAATGTGGTACCAGTAATCTCCATGGTAGTTCCTCCAACATTGGCCATAGCTCTTGAACCAAATGCTCCTTCCGCCACAGCAGAAGTTATTACAGGTACAAACATAGGTACATCATAGGTGGGAACTTTAGGTCAAAGCACCAAAGAATTAATCAAGTCCACGGAGGAGATGAAACTACAAGTCTCTAAATTGTAGAAGGTAAAGGATAAATTTTTCACCTTAGAGTAGAAGTATGATGTGTCAAAAATCAATTTTGTTGAAGAATTGAGAAAGAGTAAAGGCTTGGCTCAATAGGTTAAAACATTGGAAAAGGATCTCACCTTTGAAAAGCCTTTAACAAATACTAAGAAAATTCTATGGACTAACATCACTCAATCAATCAATGATGTTTGGTCATCAATACAAATCATTTTTTAATGGATTGACCTGGTGAAATTGGCTCTTCAATAGATTCAGAAAAGTAAGGAAGAGCTAGGAGGGAAGCCTAAGGAAGCTATCTGGCTAATAAACTTTTTGAACAGCAGAAATAAGTACCAGTTGGAAATGCTAAATATTGAGGATAGAACTGGAACTATCCTAGAAATCAAGAAAGTCTTGACCAAAAGGGCTTTAATGCAGAACCTAGAAAGAAAATGTCAGAACATGCAGGAGGATATAGATGAATTTATGAAAAAATTTGGCGTTTTATAGAGTAAAGGACTTCCCAGTCCTTTAGTGATCAATGATAACTTAATGAGGCATGAGAATTATGTTGAAAAGTTAGGTCAGTATGCAAATAACTAAGCTAGTTCATCTACGACCAAAGCACTACCTATAGGCAGAGTTCTCTATGACAGTCTAGAGAACCTCCTTTATGTTGAGCATGAATTAAAACATTTTTTTCCTGTACTACCCAATTTTGTAAAATACAAAGAGGCCGATGAAATCTTCAGGAAGCTACAAAGGACCAGGATACCAAGCGATGATTGGTGGGCAGATATGACAGACATCTTATAATTTACCTTGGTAAAAATTAAATTGATGTATTTACCACAATCAATTTTGGTAAAAGAAGGTGAATGGGAATAAAGCAGGCAAAGAGTATTAGAATAGGTCAAAGATTATCAGTAAGAAGATGAAAATCAAACAACCAGCACAAAATTATGAGCAAGACAACAATATGCTCAATCATAGGGCCTGCCTCCAGCTCATTCACAAAAACAGGGACAACAAGCCATCAATTTACTTTTAGTTTCTATCTTCGAGACCCTCTGTCTCTACTTTTATGTAAAATATAGTTAGTCTTCCTAGATTATGTCTCTCTCAATTATGAAATATTTTGTTGTAAATTTTTTTATAAGTACTTCTCCATTTGAAATATTTAGTGTGGATTCTTTGACATTTCTGTAGACTTATTATTTTAGACTAGAAGTGTTGTTGAACAACTCTTGTATGGCTGGTTGGATGAAGAAATAAAGAAAATGACTTTTACAGGATTCATGTGTCAAATGTTGGACAAATAAGTATTCTATATCTTATGTGTTTTACTATTTTTTGGTTTAATATTTCACATGTGTTTCATCTCTGAATAATAAATTAAAAACTATATTTCAGAAAGTGCTTTATTGCATTCTATCTTTAAAATTGTTTATATTCTAAATGTTTTCTTCTAAGCTATCATAGGCAGGGAATTCTTAACTTCTCCTTGCTTCTTAGTTTATCATTGTGGTCATTTAATAAGAAATTCTTAATTGCTTTTTATTAGTGATCACCCAATTTCCCTTCTCTTAAAATTTGTTGAAGGATTCTTAACTGCCCTTCTTCCCTTTTAAGACCATTTCACCCCTTTCAAGTTACCATTTATCTCTTGTTTAGCTATCTTACCCTTTGAAGCCCTCCTTTGTTGAATCAACCTAATCCAGTTAAGCCATCCTCAGTTGACTCCATAGCCCAATGGCCTGAAATACTCCGTTCTATCCATCTACTCTTGAATTCCACCACCATACACAATCAAAACCCCCAAGCTTTCATAACTAGCCTAATATCTCATAAAAAGAAGTTAAATCTTAAGAGAGAGCCCTCTCTGAGTACATATTGGCTAGATTCTATACTTAAAATTTGGTTTGTGGTTACCTCAGACCCCTTTCCTTCTTCTGACAACTTCAAGGAAAATCTAAGTGATAACATAGTGGTGAATCTGCTGTGGAAACCAAATCCTTAGTCATAAAAAATCTTTAAGACAGTTAAAACCCTAAATATAAAACATCTTAAAGAAATCATAGAAGTTTTTTTTTTGATATCAGTTACGAAAATAAAAAACAAGAACCAAAAACCTGAATTCAGAAAGGACTCGTTATACTAGAGCTAATCCTGATCCCAAACCACCACAAGTGTTTGAGAACCCCAATTTGATCCCTAGAATTCTTAGGAGACAAGAAAGTTCTATTAGTGCTTGGCCCACCTTCATATCATCATCCTGCCCTGTTAGGTGGATTTACCTTGAAGACCAACCCTTTGATGAATACTTTGAGATCTCTTTGTTTAGGACTTCATCTGATTCTGAATCAATTGACCTAGTCCAAGACCCAGAGTTCATCCAATAAATAGAGCTTCAAGAAGCCAATGTGTTAATTGATAGGTATTTGTAGAACTCACCACAATATGATCTTACCACTGAAGGAACACCCAATCCCTCTGTAATCACTACTCTTTTTGCAAGCTCATCATCATTTCCTCATACATCTCAATCTCAAACCACTCTACATCAGACCACCCCTTCTAGTCCTTCATCCACAACTCAATCACCTATTGTTATTCCATCCCCAGATGTTGTTTCACCATTACCTACAACAATGGGAAACATATATACCCCCTAGAACTAACAGCAAACCGAGGTGCCATGCCCCAGGATTACCAAAGGAAGATCACTTAGTTTCATGGCATTGGTACCTATACATCCCAACAACACACCAAGAAGATGACTGATTACTTTGAAATTTACGAAATAGATGTTGATGATGTGAAAATGAAAATATTTGTTTAGAGTTTAACTGGGGAAGTCAGAACCTGGTTCAGAGTTTTAGCAACAAATAGTATAGACAACCTAGAATCTCTGTATAGACAATTGTTGAACTGATGGGAGAAAAAAAGATATCCTCTTCAGATTCTATTTGAGTATGAAAACATAAGGATAGGAACACAAAAAACTATGCAGGATTATTACACCAGATTCAACAATGTCTATAAAGCCATCCCTCAAAATCCTAGACCCCCACCTAATTTAGCCTTAATCAAATTCCCAGATGCATTTGATTCTGATATGGCTTTTCATCTGAGAGAACGAGCCCCTCGTACTTTAGAAGATATGAAAATCATAGCAGTCAGTGTTGAAGCCAACCTAATGTCTAAAAGAGCTAAGGCTAGGAGTGAAAGGAGAATACCATTAAAGGAAGAAGCCTCACCCTTTGAAAAAACGCTAGATGCCATAATTAAAGGGATGGATAGACTAGGAGACAGAGTAGAAATAATTGAAAGGAAAGATCCTCGGGATAATCAGCTAACCAACACAGGGAGAAAGCTTAATTTTAGAAAAAATCAAGACCAGAACACTCTGAAGACTAGTCTAGACCAAAACATTAGAACCTCTTTCTAGCAGAATTATGAAAAAGCTTCCAACTCTAAAGATCTAATAGAAGATACTCGAATAAATCTGATGGGGCTCAGTAATGAAGAAGAAGTTTTCTTGACCCAAGAAGATCAAGAGGCCCACATTCTTAAACAGTTTCAAACTCTGTCAGATGAATCATTCAACTTTAGGGAAGGATATGACACATCCATCTTTGAGGTGCATAAGCAATACAACCTAAGAAGTAGGAGAATTGATGTCCTTGAAGAAAACAAGAAAAAGATTCCAAAACAACCCATAAAAGGTAAGACAGTCACCACACCTGTACATATTCCTTCTAGATTAAACACTAATCCTTGTAATCTCATAATTGAAGATGTCTCTGATAATCAACCAAAGAATAAACAACCCTCCACTTCTTTTCCTTCCAAGGGAACTGCAGCAGAACCTCCAGAAGTTGATTTAGGAGAACCAGCAAATCATGATTCCACTCCTAAAAAGGAGAAAAACACAAAAAACACAAAAAACAGAGAGAATACTGTTGTTCAAAATCCAAAAGCCAAAACATAAAACCTTTTAATATGGAAACTAAAGTAGGTAAGCTAAAAAGTGTTGTTCCATTATCCGAATTAGCTAAACTTGATGCCTACTGAACTCAAATCAATAGATCGCTAAAAATTACTAGAACTGAAGACTCAGTTAATATTTTTTATGACTAGCCCGAATTAATCTTTGGCCCAGAAGTGAATGGAAAACATTTGGAAGGTGGAATTTCTCCCTTCTATGTGAGCTTAAACATAAATGATAATATTCTTCACAATGCCATGTTCGACTCTGGGGCATCTCATAACCTCATGCCCAAGTCTGTAATGGAAAAGCTAGAGCTAGACATCGCTAGACCCTACAAAGATCTCTTTTCATTTGATTCTAGTCAGGTGAGATGTTTAGGGTTGATAAAAAACTTGTGTGTCCCATTGGTTCAATACCCTACAAAAACAATTTTAATGGATATAGTGGTAGCAAATATACCACCTAAATATGGCATTTTATTATCAAGATCCTTGGGTGCAAAGCTTCGAGGATTTCTTCAATTAGATATGTCACATGCTACTATCTCAGTTTTTGGACAACCAAAGAAACTATACATAGAAACATTAATGAAATATGTAGTAAGTAGTCAGGAAAGACCCCAAAAGTTTCCCATCTACTCAATACACTCTGATATGGACTCATCCATTCTTTATACTGCAAAAACCAATCCTCCTGACACTTTAGAAGTTCTAGCAACATAACCAAAAGAAATTGAAAAAGAAAAATCAAGTGTTGAGATTCAGGAAATATCAGATAACAGAGAAAAATCAAATGAGAATGAAAAACCAAATCCCACTGTTAAAGAAATTCCTACCAGCCATGACACCAATTATGAGCATGAAATTATTTGGCATTTAGAATTTGATGGCTCAGTCAATAAACTAGGGATAGGAGAAAGAGTTTGGGTGTACAATTTAGAAAACGATCATGTTGAAGGCCATGCCTACAGATTAAATTTTAAGTGCACCAATAATATGGTAGAGTATGAGGCTCTCTTGTTGGGTCTTAAACATGTTAGAAGATTAGGAGCAATTAGAGTATCTGTCATAGGAGATTCAGAACTAATAATCGAACATATTAAAGGAAAATATTTAACTAGGGATCCTAGATTAGGATATTATAAAGGAACAATCATAGAAATTCTCAACAGTTTTTTGGAAACTCAACTTGCTACAATCCCTAGAAAACACAACTTGCAAGCCCATAGCCTGGAAATGGTTTCCAGCACCTGCAAGTTACCTTTTCAACCTAATCATTAGTTTACTACTGAAATTAGGCATAGACTAGCCATACCTGATAATCTAAAGAACTGGCAGGTTTTCGATAGTGATGAGCAGATCAATAACTTTTTAACCTTAGATGAAGAGTTTTCTAACAGTCACATAGATGTTGATATATTTATTAATTCTAATCAGATAGATGAGGTAAAAACAAACATTTTAGAGGAAATCTCAATTAATATGCTTCATCCCACAAAATTCACACAAAAAGAAGTTCAAGACCTGAAACAAATGGACTTAGATGACATAATTTATGAGGAAACAAACGTTGTCAACCTAAAAGACAATCATTTACCTAAAGGATTGACTCCTCTAAAAGATTTGTTTGATTCCAATGACATTCCCAAGAAACATAAAATTGTAACCACTAAAAGCAGATATTGATGAATACAACTTAGGAACTTAGGATAATCCAAAAATGATTAAGTTGTCAAAGTCTTTTCCTCCTGACCAGAAGCTAAAATATGTTGAACTTATGAGGGAATTATATCATGTCTTTGCTTAGAGTTATGAGGATTTGAAATCATATGACACCTCCATTATCTAGCATATTATACCTTTGAAAGAAAATCAAAATCCCTTTAAGAAAAAACTCATAAGAATTAACCATGTGCTATTACCATTGATTGAGAAAGAAATTAAACACATGTATGAAGCAGGGATTATTCCCCCCATTAGATTTTCAAAGTTGATGTCTAACTTAGTACCTACTAGGAAGAAGACTAGGGAAATAAGGTTATTTGTTGATCTGAAGAATGTCAACAAGGTCTTTCTTAATGATAATTATCATTTACCCAAAATGGATCATATTTTGCAAAGGGTAGTGGGTTCTTCTAGAATTTCACTTTTAGATGGGTTTTTAGGATATAACCAAATCCTGGTTCATCCTGATGACCAACTGAAAACTTCTTTTACAACACCATGGGCCACTTTTATGTACATCAAGATTCCATTTGGACTTAAAAACGCAGGAGCAACCTTCCAAAGGGCAATGGACATTGCCTTTGCCAAAGAAATTCATGATTTTCTTGTTATATATTTGGATGGTTTGATTTTTTTTTTCCAAATTTGATCAACAGCACTTAGACCATCTCAAATAAGTCTTTTTAAAATGTAGAAAATATGGCATTTCTTTGAATCCAAAGAAGTCCTTGTTTGGTATGGAAGAGAGTAAACTTTTAGGTCATATTATTTCCAAGGATGGCATTCGAATTGACCCTTCTAGGATCAAAGCTATACTACAGATACCTCATGCAAGAAGTATTAAAGAACTTCAAGCTTTCTTAGGGAAGATAAAGTTTTTAAGAAGGTTCATTTCTAACTTAGTTGAACTCATTAGATTACTAAATAACATGCTAAAAAGAGATTCAAGTATCAAATGGACAGTAGAGGCCAATCAATCTTTTGAAGAAATTAAAATGGACTTAACCAGAACACTGGTCCTCAAAAGTCCTCAATTTGATAGAGACTTCATCATTTTTTCTTTTGCATCAAAACACACCATAGCAGTTGTTTTATTACAAAAGGATGATCAGGGATGTGAAAAACATATAGCCTTTTTTAGTAAAGCACTTAGAGATGCATTATTAAAATACAAAATAATGGAGAAACAAGCTTTTGCACTAGTAAAATCCATTAAAGACTTTAGAGTCTACATATTATACAGTCATGTGAAAGCTTATGTGCCTAATGCAGTTGTCAAAGACATCCTGACTCAAGATGGACTTGATGGCAAAAGAGGTAAATGGATAGCCACCATCTTACAGTATGATATAGAGATAAAACCTACAAAACTGATAAAATGTTAGGGATTGGCCAAACTCATGGCATAAACTAATTGTCAAGCCCTAGACATAAATGAATTGGATAACGAGCAGGAGATGGCGACTCCACAAATTAGCTAGGCCTTTTCAGACTCACCCTAGTATGTTGATGTAATTTATATTTTACAAAACCTATAGGCTCCTCCAGAGTTATCCAGGACCAAGAATAGGTTTTTAAAAATGAAAGCTTCAAAGTTTGTATCTTAGATACTACTCATTTTTGGAAAAATCATGAAGGAACTTAATTGAATTGTTTATTAAAAGATGAAGCTGACAAGGTTCTTCAAGAATTTCATGCAGGAGACTGTGGTGGACATCTTTATTGGAAGTCAACTGTAGATAAAATCCTAAGGGCTGGATTCTATTGGCCAACCTTGTTTACAAATGTGAAGAAATTTGTAACTTCCTATCATAAATGTCAAATTTATGAAGGCAAAAGAAAGTTGTTACCTTTACCCCTGAAACCCATTTCCATGGAGAAACATTTTCAAAAATGGGGTCTTGACTTCATTGGAAAAATCCATCCACCCTCTTCAGGCCAACACAAATGGATATTTACTACCACTGACTATTTTACGAAATGGATAAAGGCCATACCCTCTAGGATGGCCAATGACACAGTGATCGTAGGTTTCCTAGAGACCAATATATCATCCAAGTTTGGTTGCCCCACTAAAATCATTACTGATAATGTTGCAGCTTTCAAATCAAAGAAAATTATCAGCTTCTGTAACAACTATCACATTACACTAGGCCATTCCATAGCCTATTACCCTCAAGGGAATGGATTGGCTGAATATTCCAACAAGAGTCTCATTAATATCATCAAAAAATTGTTGGAAGAAAACAAGAAAACTTGGAACAAAAAACTGATAAATGCATTATGGGAAGTCAGGCTTATAACCAAAAAATCCATTGGAACCAATCCTCATGAGTTAGTATATGGCATGGAGGATGTCTTTCCTTTATCATTAGGAGTTCTTGTCATGAAAATACTCCAAGAATCTCAAGTGGAACCTAATGATATTAAAAGAAGGATAAACGAGACTATCAATTTGCAGAAGACCAAGGAGGAGGTGTATCAAAGATCCCAAGTGCTGCAAGAAAATCTTAAGAAGATATTTGACAAAAGAACCAAGGGAGAAGATTTCTACCTTGGAAATAAAGTGTTAAGATAGGATTCCAGAAGAAAAGGTAAGGGAAAACATGGGAAGTTTGACTACCTATAGAAATGACCATACATCATTTATGCTTTCAAGGGAAACAATGCATATTTTCTTAAAGAGTTAAATGATACAGAAGTAGAAGAAGGACCAGTCAATGGTCAGATGTTAAAGCATTACTCTGATCCTACATACTAATGTTACCATGTTCTTCATGTACATATTATATCCTTTGTAATGTCAAAGTGTTGATTGGATAGGAAGATTTTGAAGTTGAAGCCCGAAGAGAAGGCCCTAAGCTTCAGAAGTATCATTGTCATACATACAATAAAGCAGCAAGTAGAAGAAGATTGTAGAGCACAATCAAAGTCATTCAGAAGCCTCCAATCTACTGTTCTTTACTTTCCACCAGGGACAGCCATCCCCAAGTGGAGCCACTATTATGCCCTTGTACCAATAGGTGTCATATATCATGATAGACTTGGTTTAGCTTTGTAATATGTTCATACCTTTACTTGCTTCAAAGGTTTTCCATATTTGTAAAAAATGTAAGGAAGGTATACCCTAAAACAAAATCAAAGGGTGAAAAGAATAAAAGATGGTCAAAAAATGAGAGAAAATGAACCCCACCAAAAAGAGAAGGCCAAGAAAGTGTGCAAGTCTAAATTCCACTAATTTTTACTTCTGTATAATAAATAATTGTGTGCAGTTTGTCATCTATGGCACAATTCATGAATAGTCAAATAGTTTAAACTTGGCTAGTTCATATTTTCAATTTCATGTTGTAAAAATAGAGAATAAAGATCTAACCAAACAGTGTAATCTTGGCAGAAGTAGATAGGTGGAGTGAAAAAAGGAGCCCAACAGTTTAATCTGGGCCCTTGGATGTAATAAGTGTGGACTTAGATAAGCATCAGCATGTAAAAGAAAAGAAAATTTGATAAGGGTTTTCCAGTCTAAGTGCACCGTAATAAAGGAGTGAAAATGCTAGGTTAAGTAGGTAGAGTAGGTAAATGATGGTTGCAGAATAACATGTGGTGAATGATTAGTCTAAATGTGTAAATATTTTTACTTTCATCACAAGGCAAAGGTATGTATCATATGGAAGGCACATCAAGCAATCAATGTCAAAATAATTAACTTCCCTACTCATTTCCCCTAAATTTTCACTAATTTCCCCTAAGTGCCAAGGTATCTATCAAATTAAAGGGGCTCAGAGCATTTCTCTAACTTTTTGGAGGGACCCGACCCTCGACCCAATAATTTATAATACCTAAGTACTTAAGCACATTCATCAATGATCATATCCCTTCATAAGTCATCCATCACTTTTATAAAGTTTTTCCTAAGTAAAATCATAATTTACTTAGGGAAATTAAAATATTTTCCATAAAAACCCCAAATTTTCACTTAGCCTAAGTTTTAAACATATACATGAAAACATTTTAGACTTAGTGCTTTTCCCATTCATTTGGTCATATTAATTACTGCCTTATATTATATATAGTTCCTTATAAAGGTTACCCACTCCCGTATTACTTTAACTATGTAAAAACCCCAAATACATATATATCCCGCCTCTCAGTTAAATATAACCACAATACATCAATAATTGGGATTAAGTAGTTAAACCGTAACTAATTAAGAACCCTGACGCTGCCATATTAAATAAGGATTAATTAACCCCCATGGTTAATTAATAATTGTTACCACCAATCATGTCGCTCCCGATGCAATTACAAAACTTTAATTATGATGGGCCCACACTCATTAAACTACCGCCACCTCACCTCCCTGATATCTGTTAGATCAAGCCCCTCAAATTTGACGATCGTCGTGCATATCACACAACCCTCCGCGACCGAACATTAGCACGTGATCATGAGCGATTTTGCAAATAGTGC
Source organism: Pinus taeda (assembly GCA_000404065.3). Taxonomy (NCBI): domain Eukaryota; kingdom Viridiplantae; phylum Streptophyta; class Pinopsida; order Pinales; family Pinaceae; genus Pinus; species Pinus taeda. The sequence continues at coordinate 23,681 of APFE031103951.1, read as the reverse complement.
CATTGCCACTCGTTGCTCATCGTGTGGAATCGCACAGTTGCACCTAAACATCGCCTCTCCTCCATTAGCGGTGCAATGAAAACTGCTTACCGCTTCCTTCTAACGACAAAACATCAAATCTTCCTCCCACTGATGCCACCTATCTAAATCCCGAAACCTGCCAAATTTCGACTTTGTATAAAAAACAAAAGAAATCAATTTGTCGTCCTATTCTACGAACACATGCATGTAGCAAACTGAACATCGAGGTCAACTAGTTTGTGCCCCAACTGCCAAGCACCTTCAAAACTTGCAGTCAATTCCACTCCGAGTCGCCATTCAGACCCAGTGTACCTGTATCCCATTGCCCGTCACTAAAGTGGGGATTTACCAATTCCCATCAGAAAACCCTGTGAATACTTGTTTTCTCTGCAATTAATTGAAAGGAACCCCAAATTTCACCATAATTCAGTTGCTACACTTGATATTCGAGTTCCCTAGACCCTCTGTTTCATCAATTTCACTTTAAAAACTCTAGTTTCCTCTCTAAATCCACAAGAACTAGAATTGAAACCCCTGTGGCCCTAAATATTCCACCTATTACTACCCCCCACCATGACTTAGACTATCTACCCTTAGCAGATAAGGATTTTCAAATAAAAGACTTGACCACTGATAAAGACCACCTGAAAGTATTTTTCCAATGCTGGGATAATCACTTGAATGGCTATGATACCATACGAGTGTGGGAATCCAATATCCCAATGTAATTTCTCCCCTCTGTGCACATTTTCCCTAACATTATACATTAGTGTCATGCCAACTATGATCCCAAACTCAGGGTAATAACGTCCCCAAATAAAACTGTCCTCTTCCCAATTACTGGAGACTCCATCAATGACATGCTTTAATTTCAGCCCAGTCAAGCCTTGATCCCCATTTACATTGGAAATTTTCTTGAGAAGTCATCTAAATTGTCCCAGTCTGAAATTAGTTGCCTGTGCCAGACTTTTAAATATAAGGAACATGAAACCAATAATCCCACTCCATATCTGTTAGTTTTCTTTACAGAGACAGGAAAAATTATAGATGATGTGATAGCTGCAAGCATCAGATTTAATACCAGTGAATATGTAGATGAATTGACCCTAGTTTTGATGACCATATTTACCCCTGGTCAGTCCCCTACTGTCAAGTACAATTATGCTACATTTGTTGCTGAGAAAATCCATGACCAGTTCATGATGCTGGAAAATGAGAAAGTATTCAAGTACTCAATATTCATATATCACCTCATCCTCTACTATTAGTCTGACAAATTCCCATTTTCTATGAATAAACTTGACACAAAGGGTAATCCAAGGTCAGTGATTTTTTGGACTTCTATCTTCCACCATTCTTTTGCTTATCCCTATTCATATAATGAGTTCATTGACCATTTTGTCCACCCAGTGACCACCATGTTGATAGGAAATCCTCCTCCTAGGATTAGTGATGAAATCAAAAGGATCCTTCAGTTATCCAAATAGTACAAGGTAGGTGACTGGTACTTGTACCAAAATCACACAGAGATCAGGATATATGGTTGTGAGCTTCCTCCCTTCAAGATACCAAAATATGTTCCAATGAGGTTGTTTGCATTGGGATATTATAGACAAATGGTAAATGTAGATCAAATTCACTTTACCAGGGCCAAGAAGAAAGGTAGCTCAAACTCAAAGATCACCTAGGCCCATTTTTCTGCAACAATAGAGAAGCAGGCAAAGCAGCAGAACAAATCCTAGAACACCACATGAGATTAAATAAAATTTTAGTTGGAAATATGACCCACACATTTTCATTTGTGATAGGAGAATGAAAAATAGGTTATCACCCTATTTTCATCACAGAATCCCAGAAATTGAGCAATATGCTAATATGCATGAATGGAGGGAAGGAACTCTTATAGAGATGGACCGTGATCAGGTCAATGTAGAAAATGTAATGACAAACCTAAAAAGGACACTTGACCTAGATTCTTTTGAACAGGTACTAGTTGAGACTTCTCAGAAGCCAACATCAAGTACTAGTGCCTCAATAACTGATACTTCTCAAAGGCACTCACAGGAAACTAGTGCACCATTTGTAGGATCATCACAAGGACGAGAACAAGAAACCAACACTGCAACAACAGGGAAATCGAGCATGTCAAAGCAGCCTGAAACCTCTCGAGAATAGGCTCAAACACAGACCCACCCGACTGAAGTTAACATGGGAGACCTCCCAGTTCTGTAGACTCCTTTGAATGAGGAAAAGAGATTAAAAATAAACAAGAAAGTAGCTACCCCTCCCAATGATCGCTCAGACCAGCCTCGTGCTAAGAGGCATAGACTAAACCCTCATTCAGAAGAAGAATTTTTTGAAGAAACTATAGGGAGTTTGAGGAAAGTCGGTGCAGATAGTCAACATCTATTCCCTGCAGGTGAAACACCTTCTAGTTCACAAAGACATGATCTGGAAGGATAGGAAAGCGCTAAAATTTCATCCTCCAGGCCTTCATCTAACAAGTTGTTAGACATCAAAGAAAAATTCGAAGAGATAAAGCCCATAAATGAACCATTAAGGGCCCAAGTCTACAATGAATATATTAAGATGGCTCCTACCAATCAAACTAGGTTGATGTCATCCTATGACATCAAAGAAGACAAAATCCAGATGAGCTTTTTGAAGCCCAAAGTAGAATAACCCCAATAACTTGCAGACTACCTCGAAACTGATTTTGAGGTATTTTCCAAGGACATTCACCCCTAGATGAAATTTAATTACATAAGCCGACACGGGAGATGGTGTATTCTGCACTAACAAGTAAGGCCATGATGGCACATAAGTTAGAGAATTTATTAAAAGATATTGCTGCTTAGTTACAGTTAGAAAGAGACTCCTCACATGCTAAGGACAACATAATTAAATCATTGGAGGAGTTAATTATTGGATTGGATCATAACCCAAAAGATGTAAAAGTTGTAGAAGCCCTTATAGAGAAGAAAAATGAAGACATAGCTACTTTGAGAAAGCAGTTAAGGTTACCTCCACTGATGCATCCACAAATTGCTGAAATTATTGAAAAGAAGGCTGAAGAAGAGCTTATGGACCTAGTCCTCAAGCTAAATGAACAATTAAAAGACACTATGCAGGAATTAGAAAAATCACTAACAAGCAGGCAGAGTGAGTCGACCTCTCAACCTCAAAATGTAGTACTAGTAGTCTCCATTGTAGATCCTTCAACATTGGCCACAACTCTTGCACCAAATGTTCCTTTGGCCACAACAGAAGCTATTACAAGTACAAACATAGGTACATCACAGGTGGGAACTTCGGGTCGGAGCACCGAAGAATTAATCAAGTCCATGGAGGAGATGAAACTCCAAGTCTCTGAATTGTAGAAGGTAAAGGAGAAATTTGTCACCTTAGAGTAGAAGTATGATGTGTCAAAGATCAATTTTGCTGAAGAAGTGAAGAAGAATAAAGGCTTGGCTCAACAAGTGAAAACATTGGAAAAGGATCTCACCTTTGAAAAGCCTTTAATAGATATTACGAAAATTCTATGGACCAACCTCTCTCAATCAATCAATGATGTTTGGTTATCAATACAAATCATTTTTGAACAGATTGATTATTAGATGATCCAAAAATACAATCTTATCATAGGTTATAAAATTAGAACAAAATAATTATTAATTTAAGATATTAAATTAATAATTATTATTCTAGAATGTTTAATTATTTAGAATTAGTATTTTGTTTTAACTTGATATGACTCTACAAATGTGTCATATCTTAGGCTCTATTTTAGGAGATTTGTTAGCAAGTTGGCTTGAATAAAATTTATTGTAAATGGACACTTGTTATTTAATAAGTGATCCATAATTAGAGGTAGTTAGGAGATGGAGCTTGTAAATAGCTCATTGCAAGGGCATTTGGATGTTTGGGTGTCAACCCTTGCAAAATCAAATTATGTAATTATTTTTTCTCATTAATAAAATTACGTGTCTGAGGACACTTTTGCCATTATTGTGGTACCAGAGCTCCAGTAATGCTGCAATTGATTTGAGGAGGAGATTCTAGCTCTTCAAGTCTTTTGGAAAACTCCATTTAATTGTTCAACGAATATTTGGTATGATTTTGGTCAAAAAAATTTGTTCAAAAGAGAAGAAATTTTATTATTGATTTTAGATTTTGAAATCTGAAAATCAATTTTTTGAATTATCAGAATTGTTGTGTCTTGAATTTCTATTATTTTTAGTGCCATATTCAATGGCTTGTTCTATGTGGAATGTTTTTGTGTGGGGTATATTGGTGTAGCAGAGCCTAGAAAACTGTGTTAGCTGTAATCTTCCTTTATCCACTTAATGATGCGACTAAAGTTAAGAGATCACCCGAGGAGCAACAAGTTGTTAATGATGGATAGAAGGGATTGAGCAGCAATGTTTATTTCATGCAATAAACTGTTGAAAAACTCCATATCTTTAATTCATACTGAAAAACTTCATATCCATAATGGATCATTTTTTGAAAAATTCTTTACATCTGTTGTAGAGATGACCCCAACAGAGCGGGCTGAATTCCCTGAAAACGATACAAAATTAGAAAGTGCACATTTGTTCCAGCAAGTATAGGTCATACTATTGCTCCTGATCTACATTTTGTTTGCGTTAATATAGATCTACATTTTGTTTGCTTAATGTGGGTCTACGCGTTATCCATCATATTTGTATTTGGAGTTGCGACATGTAGAAAATCATTACTTTGCTGTCAAGGGAATTGGTAAAATGTTGTGTTATAAAAAAATATCATTTTCAGAACTGTATTTTATTATCTTCAAAGGATTGGATATGTGGACAAGTTGCTTTCTATGCAGCTGATTTTCTAAACAAGTACAGATTCCATCGCATCTTTTCCAAGTTGTTGTGCTCCAAACTTGAAGTCGTAGGCTAGTTCTATGGGTATACGAATCGATCTAGGATGCATCTTTCTGGGCTACTTCTTGCAGCACGCGTCAGCTGTCATAGTCAACTACAGAGCTGCCTTTCAATAGCGTAATTAGAAAATGACACCAAAAATTCACGCAAAGGAAACCGAACAGAGTTGCAAGTGAATGCATTTTGGCTGGAAGTGATGAAATTTTCATTGTATTCAACCGGGATCAAGTCTTAGGCTCAGTATTTTGCTATTAATAATAACCAAAATTTTCACTTTTATTGCTGCACTTATCGCACTAGTTGCAATATATTCCAAGTTGGATCATTGCTATATTTCATACTTCTCTTAAAATAAATAGCTTGATTGTACACTTTCTTCGCTTCTGCACAAACATTTCCTATTATTGAGATAGCCTGAAAAGGGTATAATCTGCGGTATGTTTCTGCACTTAATAAAATTGCATCTGTACCATCCTAAACAACATTTAGCAAATGGGGATGGGTTTCATGTGGCTTTGATATAAAAATTCCAGTGAACTTTTCTATCGAGTGATACTGATCTGAGACCAGCATCATCTTTCAGAACTTTGGGGCAAACTAAAGTCCATTCAAGAGTTAGAGCATGTAGAGGTTATAGAAAGAGCTAGAAGCTAGCGTGAGCTAGCCTGCCAGCAACAAGCCAGCATGAGCCAGCCTGCTAGCAACAAGTCAGCATGCCAGCTATAAGAAATATTGCTTAGTTTTGTACTGTTAATGGAGTGAAAAGGTTTTTCTGTTGTTTGTAATTTTTGTGGAGAGATAAGGAATATTTTTAATTTTGTAAATATTTGGAGAGATAAGGTATATTGTATTTTGGAGAAAACTGTTGATTTTTTTAATTTTGGGAATTTATTGTTTGTGGAGTAATAAGGTGATTTGTAAATTTTTGGAGTAATAAGGGGATTTTAATTGTAATTTTTATTTGGAGAGATAAGGGTGACATTGTAACTCAAAGTAATTTTACTCTGAGGTGGGGTAACCTTTTTTTTGAAAGAGAATCATTGTAAAAGTCAAATTTTGAAAGTTACCCTGTAATTTTTTAAGAAATTGACTAGAGCCAAGTGCAAAGCTCAGTCATTCTTCTCTAGCTTCAATGACTATATGAGGGTCAAGGCCAAGCCATGATAGATCGTGCTTTTTGTGTGGTGTGTTTTGTTGTCCATCTTGTCATTTTTGTTCTAATATTTGGTGCGAAGCTTGAACGCTACAATGTCTAATTTGATTAATTTGTTTTATGATTCCGACAAACTTGAAGGCACAAAATATTATAAAACATGTCACTGTCTCATCAAAGGCACTCTCATTTATAATGAATTACAACAGGGTATATGCGATGGAGACGTTAAGCTTAATAAAACCACAGATGCAGCTGCACTAGCAAAATGGGAAGTTAAGAATGCCAAAGCCTTAGCTCTTATTAAATCTCCTGTCAATGATGAAATGTATGTCCATATAGAAAATGCTACAAATGCGTGGTCTACCTTAAAAGCTTTCAAATACCTCTTTGATACTCATCTTGAATCAAAGAAAGTTTATCTACAATTAAAATTGTTGCAACAAAAATTAACTGAAGGAGGTGATGTTCTTGAATATATCTCAAGACTTAAGAATATTAGGTAGGAAATAATTAATGCTAGTTTTCCAACAATAGATGATAGTTTTATGGTAACAATTGTAATTTTTGGACTTCGTTCTTCCTACATGCATCTTTTGGAGACTTTACAATTAACTAGGAAATTAGAGAAATTAAAGTTTGATGAGCTTTGTGAAATGTTGTCCCAACATGACAAAACCTTTGGGAAGAAGAAGAAAGTTGGTGAAAATGTTTTTTTCAGAGAGGCCAGCACTAGTAAATCATCAAGAGACAGTTATTGAGGAAGAGGTAGAGGCAATCAGAATCAAGCAACACAAAGTCGAGGTCGAAGCCAAGCAGAGGAAACAACTTTAACAGTGGCAACAGTTCAGGAAGGAATAATTTTCGAGGTAGAGGAAACAACCAAGGAAGAGCCAATTTTCAAGGACAAGGAACTAATAATCAAGGTAGAGGACAATCTCAACATAGAAGTCAAAGAAGAGGAAGAGGACAATCTTCAGGAAGAGGACGAGACTTCAGTCAAATTGTGTGTCGAAGATGTAATAAAGTCGGCCATTATGCTGAAGATTGTCGAACTTCACTTAATAAAATTCCCAAGTTTCAGCAGCATTCAGTGCAATTTTCAAATGATGAAGATGATGATAAATCAGAATATGTTTTTACTTCCTCACCAGTATCACACATTTCATCCTATCTTAGAAGTGATCATGAAGATGCCTGCATCTTGGTTTTTGGGGCAACTCAACACATGACTTATCGACGTGATTTTCTTTGTAATTTTCAAGATTGCCAACTTAATTCCATTTTTCTTGCTGATGATACAAAACATACTCCTTATGGAAAAGGAGCAGTTAAAGTCTTTCTCCCTGGCATTGGAGAAAAAATGATTTCCAATGTATGGTATTTGCCAAGTTTTAATAAAAATTTGCTCTCTTTAGTCACGATTCGACAAGCAGGACATCAGGGGATTATGGAAGATGGTTTAGTCAAGATTAATTTAGTCAAACAAAACTTGAAAACTGTCATGATAGGTTATGAAGATGGAAAATTGTTAAGGATGAAAGGGACAATTATTCCAAGGCATTCTGATTTTGCAGGGGCAGTGACTACATGTATTTCACCTGTAATATTATGACATGTAAGATATTGAAATTTAAATTTTGAGAGTCTTTCTCAATTGCAGAAACAAGGAATGGTTAAAGAACTTCCCACTTTCAAAAGGGAAAATGCAAAATGTGAAGCTTGCATTTATGGAAAACAAAGTCGAGAAAGTTTTCCAACAATTTCATGGCGTGCAAATAGGTGGTTGCAACTAGTTCATAGTGATGTTTGTGGACCACTACAAACTTCCTTTGGAGGTTGGAAATATTTCTTACTATTCATTGATGATTTCAGCAGAATGACTTGTGTTTACTTCTTGAAAAACAAGTTAGAAGCATTTGATAAGTTTAAAACTTTTTGCCAACTTGTTGAAAATGAAGTCAAAGAAAAGATAGGCACTCTTAGGACGGATAATGGGGGAGAATTAACTTCGAATGAATTCAAAACTTATTGCAGTGAAAATGGCATAAGATGACATCTTAGTAATGTTTATACTCCACAGCAAAATGGAGTTGTTGAAAGAATGAGTCCCACCTTCTTAGGAATGGCACGAGCCATGTTAACTTTCAAGAGGTTAAGTCCAACATATTGGGCAGAAGCAATACATACAGCTGTCTACTTAAGAAACAGATCTCCAACAGCTTCTTTAGATAGAATCACACCTTATGAAGCCTGATTTGGTTTCAAACCTTGAGTTAAACATCTTAGAGTTTTCGGATCAATATGTTATGCCTTAGTTCCAAAAGAAAAACGAACTAAGCTTGACTCAAGAAGTTTAAAATGCACAATGATTGGCTATTCTGATGAGAAGAAAGGGTATTGTCTTTTGACCAATGGAAAATTCATTGTGACCAGGGATGTCATTTTTGAGGAAATTGAGAGTAAGAGTGCTAAAGAAATTGAAAATATTATTCGCAAGTTAGAAACTAAGGGCAGTAAAAGAAATGGAAAAATGCAAAGTCAACCAACTTCACTAAATTGGTATGAACTTGATTTTCCTTCCTCTAAAGATGAGACATCCAGTCCATCTACATCAACAACATCATCTAGGTCTTCTAGCAGTTTATCCGCATCTCCAAGTAGTAGCAGTTCTTCTGATAGTTATTCTTCAGACTCTTCACCCGAACAAACAACATCAATTTATATTAATCCTCTTTACAACAATGGAGACTTTAAAGAAGTGCAAACAAGTTAGCACCAACTACCGAAATGGGCAGTTCAACTTTTGAAAGATCTAAAACCTGATGAGAAAAATAAAACAAGCACCAAAAGGGCACATACAAGTGAAGGCAATTTTGCCTTGTTAGCAAATGATTTTACTGAACCTTCCACATACAAAGAAGTAGTAAAACATAAAGAATGGCAACAGGCTATGGTTGAAGAATATCAAGTAGTAATTGATAACAACACTTAGAAACCTGTTCATTATCCACAAAATGTTAAACCCATAGGATGCAAATGGGTTTATAGAATTAAGTATAATCAAAAGGGAGAACCTGAAAAGTATAAAGAACGACTTGTCGCAAAAGGTTTCTCATAGCAGGAAGGCATTGATTATGAGGAAACTTTTGCTCCTACAGTTAAATGGAACACCATCTGATTAACACTTCCATTGATCGCTCAGAAAGGATGGAAAGTTCATCAAATGGATGTGAAAAGTGCTTTTCTCAATGGGGATTTACAGGAGGAAGTGTATATGACCTAACAGCCAGGTTTTGAAATTGAAGGACGAGAACATAAATTCTGCAAATTGATTAAGGCTTTATATGGATTAAAACAAGCCCCCCACACTTAGTATGCAAAGATGGACGAATACCTTAAGAATATTGGTTTTCAACAAAGTGAATTTGGTGATACTTTGTATGTGAGACAACAGGGAAAATATCTTTTAATTCTTATTATGTATGTAGATGATTTGATCATTACTGGCAACCATGATGATCATTACTTACATGGAGTTTTTAAGATGACAAATTTGGGATTACTTCACTACTATCTTGGAGTTGAAGTCTTCCAAAATCCACATCATATTTTCATTTCTCAGAGTAAGTATGTAGTAGAGGTTCTTCAATGATTTGGCATGCAGGATTGCAAGCCTGTTCTCACCTTGATGGAGGAAAACTTGAAACTTTCAAAATTTGAAGGGGGGAAAGGTGGACAGTACAACTTACAGATAGTTGATTGCCAGCTTGATTTATTTGACAAATACTTGTACTGATCTATTTTATGCAATCAGTATTCTTTTACGTTTTATGCAGGAACCATGAGATAGCCACTGGAATGCAGCCAAAAGAGTTCTTTGATATATCCAAGGAACAAAATATTTTGGTCTTCTTTACACAAAGACTAAAAATTTTGTACTTGGTGGATATTCTGATGCCGACTTTGCTGGAAGTATTGATGATTGAGCATCAACATCAGGTTATTTAATGAACATCGGGTCAGCAGCAGTATCTTGGAGTTGTAAGAAACAAGCTGTAGTGGCCACTTCTTCAATAGAAGCAAAGTACATTTCAGCTTGGGAAGCAGCATGCGAAATTGTTTGGTTGCGCATAATTTTGTAGGACTTGGGAATTTCTCAGGCAGAAGCTACATCATTATTCATTTATAGCCAGTCAGCCATCAAACTTGCCAAGAACCCAATTTTTCATTCAAATACAAAGCATGTGGATACCAAGTATCGTCATATCAGATCTCTCATTGCCAAAGCTGTCCTCAAGCCAGTTTATTGTCCTTCTGAAGATCAAATCTCCAACATTTTCATGAAACCGCTTGGCAGAATAAAATTTAATAAGTTTAGGGATGAACTTGGTATCTGTTGTAATATATCTTTGGATCATAGGGGGGAATGTTAGATGATCCAAAAATACAATCTTATCATAGGTTATAAAATTAGAATAAAATAATTATTAGTTTAAGATATTAAATTAATAATTATTATTCTAGAATCTTTAATTATTTAGAATTAGTATTTTGTTGTAACTAGATATGACTCTCCAAATGTGTCATATCTTAGGCTCTATTTTAGGAGATTTGTTAGCTAGTTGGTTTGAATAGCATTTATTGTAAATGGACACTTGTTATTTAATAAGTGATTCCATAATTAGAGGTAGTTAGGACATGAGCTTATAAATTAGCTCATTGCAAGAGTGTTTGGATGTTCGGGTGTAAACTCTTGCAAAATCAAATTATGTAATTATTTTTTCTGAATAATAGAATTACGTGTATACAGACACTTCTTCCATTATTGACTTGGTGAAAGTGTCTCTTCAAGAGATTCAGAAAACTAAGCAAGAGCTAGGAGGGAAGCCTGAGGAAGCTATTAGGCTAATAAACTTTTTGAGTAGCAGAAATAAGTACCAGTTGGAACAGCTGAATATTGAGGATAGAACTGAAACTATTCTAGAAATCAATAAAGTCTTGACCAAAAGGGCTTTAATGCAGAACCTAAAAATAAAATGTGAGAAAATGTACGAGGATATAGATGAATTTATGGAAAAATTTGGCATTTTACAGAGTAAACGACTTCCCAGTCCTTTAGTGTTCAATGATAAGTTAATGACGAATGAGCATTATGTTGAAAAATTGCATCAGTATGAAAATAACCAAGCTAGTTCATCTGCACCCAAAGCACTACTTACAAGCAAAGTTCCCTATGACAGTCTGGAGAACCTCTTTTATGTTGAGCATGAATTAAAACATTTGTTTCCTGTACAGCCCGATTTTGTAAAATACACAAAGGCTGATGATATCTTTAGGATGCTACAATGGACTAGGATACCAAGAGATGATTAGTGGATAGATATGACAGACATCTTATAATTTACCTTGGTAAAAAGTAAATTGAAGTATTTACCATGGTCAATTTTGGTAAAATAAGGTGAATGGGAATAAAGTAGGTAAAGAGTATTAGAATAGGTCAAAGAGTATTAGTAAGAAGATGAAAAGAAAACAACCAGCACAAAATTATGAGCAAGACAGCAAGATGTTAAATCATAGGGATTGCCTCTAGCTTATTCACAAAAACAAGGATAGCAAGCCATCAGTTCATTTTTTGTTTCTATCTTCCAGACCATCTATCTCTACTTTTATGTAGCATATAGTTAGTCTTCCTAGATTATATCTATCTCAGTTATGAGATATTTTGTTCTGAATTTTTGTGTAAGTACTTCCCCATTCGAAGTACTTAGTGTGGATTCTTTGACATTTCCGTAGACTTATTATTTTGGAATAGAAGTGTTGTTGAACAACTCTTGTATGGCTGGCAGGATGAAGAAATAAAGTAAAGGAATTTTACAGGATTCATGTATCAAACATTGGACAAATAAGTATTCTATATTTTATGTGTGTTACTATTTTCTAGTTTAATATTTCACATGTGTTTCATCTCTGAATAATAAACGAAAAAATATATTTCAGAAAGTGCTTTACTGCATTTTGTCTTTAAAATCATTTATATTCTAAATGTTTTCTTCTAAGGTATCATAGGGAGGGAATTCTTAGCTACTCCTTTCTTCTTAGTTTATCATTGTGGTCATTTAATAAGAAATTCTTAATTTCTTTTTATTAGTGATCACTCAATTTCCCTTCTCTTAAAATTTCTTGAAGGATTCTTAACTGCCCTTCTTCCCTTTTAAGACCATTTCACCCCTTTCAAGTTACCATTTGTCTCTAGTTTAGCTATCTTGCCCTATGAAGCCCTCCTTTGTTGAATCAACCTAATCCAACTAAGCCATCCTCAGTTGACTCCATAGCCCAATGCCCTGAAATACTATGTTCTCATCCACTACAATACCTCCAACCTTCATTTTTTCATGACCGCCATTCTTGAACCTTGTGTCGTCGGTCCATTTTCACCTCTAGAAATCATTTGCTTCATTTCATGTCATAGATGTGGGATACATTAAGGCCCTCCTATGATGGGTCACTTCTTGTCAACACCAGCTCATTATCCAAGAAGTTTACTTAGAAACACGCCTTTTAGTGCTTTGAAGCTTGCATGCCTCAATGGCAAGTTTCTCACTTCTAGCGACAGGTTGACACTAATGGCCTTCGACCAAAAGATTTTGCGTGATGTTTGACATTGGATGATATATTCACACCACATGAATTGTACTGTACTCATTTTCATTATCAGTGATTCCTCTTACGCCTCTTAACAACTCACAGTATTGGCTGGTAATCAGGTGATGTCTTTCCATGTTCGACTTCAGAACATCTCTTCACATGGATTTACTTGTACATTGGGCGAAGATTGAATGAGTTTGAAGGCCCCCGATCTAGTTTCATCCATCCAGGTTGTGATATATTTAGGGATATAAAAAGATAAAATGTAGAAAGGTGTTGCATAGATGGTCATCCGAACCACAGATGATAACTCTACATCTGAAGAATCACCAATCTGCATCTATAGACGACTATCTGATCTATGTACATGAAATGAACTTATAAAGCTGAGCACAGGAATGCCTACCTCAACTAGATCATGAAAACTATATTATGATGATGTATTGTATTGTAACTTATGTAGGTCACCTTCCAGTTCGAAACCTCAGATCCTCATGATAAAGCATTTCACCTAACATCAAAATTTATGACTTCATGCCTTAGGGGGCAACTGTTATAGACATATTTTGGCACATCAAATCCGAAATTATATATCAATAAAATAGGTCTCTTCGACCCCTAAAATATTTGTTTCATACCTTAAAAGAAAATACTCATCTTATTACATCATTCCCCAAATGTTCCACCTGAGAAACCATCCAAAAATGGTCTAAATTGAACCATACTAGCTGCTCCACTAGCAGGGTGCAATGCATACTGAGTGGTACACTACCTAGGTGTGATGCATATTTATTAGGCCTTCTATAGGGTGTGATGGGCGAGGATGGACAAATTCCTGAGATACTTTGCTAGGTGGTTGCTCATGGAATCTTCTAGAAACTTCTCCTATGCCACTTGCCTCTTTGAATTCGCCCAAGGATGAGTAAGAGATCCAAGAAATCTCCAAGTGGAACCAATGGTAACAAGTGGAATGAAACTAATAAAAACCCTAGAGATGACTCACACCCTTGCACACATCTATAAATTGATCCCTCATCTAAGAGATCCAAGGGATGGAATGTTGTGAATTGCAAGGAAGTGCTGATAGTTTGTATTTGAGGAAAAGAGCATTGTATTGTTGGTGTGATCTTGCTATTTCATGAGCTGAAGAGGGATTGAAGCTAGGAGGATGATGCTGGACCAGACAACTGGGTTGTAATTCTCCCTTCTATTTAATTAAATTCTTCAAGTTTTCTTCCATATGATTGTACAATTGTGAATGTTATCATTTGTGAATGTTTTCATTGGTTCATTATATATATGATTTTGTAATGTTTATCTTGTAATAGATCAAGATGCTTTGATGGTTCTTTGTTGTTGTGTTTCTGTAGGTACTCTCCAAGCGGGTTAAGTACGAGGAAGAGTTACAAGTTTTGTCAAGGGGGAGAGAGATCAAGAAAGGGATTAAGCGGAAGTTCCAAGTTGGTTATATTGTCTTCCTCTTACCTATTACACATAGAAGAAATCGTTGAATTGCTTTAAACTATTGTTTCTAGGTCATATGCCAAACCTAGAGGGCTAGTTGTTCAACAATACACTAGTTTTCCCTGAAACAGTTATGTATGAAACATGGAAAATTCGGTGTACTTGGGAAGATGCAGGTAGCTCCAATTTGTATGCCATACTACCAAAATTTTGCAATACCTTGTAAGGACCATTTTACTTGGGTGATAATTTATTATCCTTCTTAGATTCTTTGAGGGACATTTGTTTGTGTGGTTATAGTTGTAACAATACGTAGTCACCTATATGAAAACTTCTTTCATTGCCATGTTGATCTTCCTTTTATTTCATTTGATTTTGTGCTAGAGTGAGTTTATCCTTTAAGAGTTGGAGAAACTGATGTTAATGCTCGATGTGATCTACCACTTCTTGAACCCTATAATTATCTCTTAAAGATGATGTTGTGGAAAGTTGATGATATCCATAAAGTGCCATAAATGGGGTCATTTTTGCTGCAATATGGAAGGAAGTGTTATACCACTATTCGGCTAGAGGTAACCACTTGATCCATTCTGTTAAATTATCAGATATAAAACAATGGAGATATCCTTTAAAACATTTGTTCACTATCTCAATTTTCTCGGCATATTGAGGATGTCTTTTCCCTGCGACAATGACCCTCCAAAAATTTTTCTTGTGTCAATTTTGGATCCTACGCTAACTTTAATTTCAAGACTTGACGTTTTGTCATGTGGTTTTATTTGTTATTTGAGTGTTTTCTCCTAGTCTCACATCCTTCTGAGTCAATGTGTCTCAAGCATCATCACTTAACCATTACAAGAGTTTGAGTTAGTGAGTTGTGGTTAGGTGAATTCATGGTCTTTCTTGACTTAGAAACTCACCTTCTAGCCATGCACACACTCAAAAATCACTAAAAGTAGAAAAAGAGAGAAAAAAAGAAATAAAATCCCTCACAAAAGGAAAAGTGCAATTTGAGTTAATAAATGCTTTTAGTTGAGGTAAGCGCACTCCTATGGGCTGAAGAAGGGCACCCTACCTAGGTGCTTTCATTCAGTTTGAGAAAGAGTTCCCTACTTGGGCATAAGTCTTCATGCCAAAGACATGCACCTTGTCTAGTTGCAATCATGACCTAACTTGTGGCATAAGGGTGAAATCCTAGAAAATCAGAACCATCTTAATTCCTTATTAACTAATCCTTTCATGTGACGATAAGGGGAACTCATGCGTAAATATATTTTTCATGTCAACTTATTTAAATGAAGTAAGTTAATAATTCTTTCACTAGCATTTCATGTGAGTTGAGCGCACAACTAGAGAATCAAGAAATATTTCATCAAGTAGTGCAGAAAGTAAGTTTGCATGCTCAATATTCTTCTAATTTTCATCATTTCATTGTCATGTATTTGTTTGTTTGTTGTTGATCTCTTTATTTGTAATTTGTTTGCTGGCATTTTAGCTCAATCTTCATCATGTAAGTGTTAAAATCACTAGCACATAAAATAAACCTTTCACATTTTGGAGACCTTCCATCTTCCACCTTGCATATCATTCTTGTCCTCATATTAGAATTGAATCCTATGAATTAAACTTGTTTCTCAACTTTCTAGAGGAAAAGTGCACTTCCTAATCTTGAAGCTCCTTCACCCTTGAAAAGTGTGCCTTATTTGACCCACTTTTTTCCTGAGCACATGGGTGCGTCATGAAGGCACAAAGATTCTCCCCTAACACTTCGGAGTGCTACATTGTGTCCTCTTTTCCTTAGGACACATGGGTGTAGCATGAAGGCAAAAAGGTCCATCCATTCATCCTTTCCACATACGATAGTGCACTATCCTTTTCCTTGAGTTAATATGCACACTTTGAATACCTAAAGCTCTATTTTCTTCATCCTTCTTCCTTTCAGAGTGCAACAGTGTTCCATCCTTGTCTCTCAGGGTGCATGGGTGCATAGGGAGGACTTAAATGTCTCCTTTCCATTCCTTTGACCCCTTAGGGTGCTACAATGTGCACTAGCTAATTTGTTTCCTTTTTATTGAGTGCACAAGCACACTACGAAGCCGTGAATGACCATGCATGTCCCCTTCATGCTTTGAGACTATGTCCTCCTAGTTTATATGTGTATTTTTCTTACATGCGAATAAGTATTGGCTATCGTTCATAGTTTTTCAATATTTATCATTTGCGACAACTCTTTAAGTGTGATTTACAAGAATTTCTACACAGTCAGTTGTTTTAAGCTAATTTTTTCATCATTAGTGTGATTCCACAAACAAGTTCTCATGCTACAATTGCCAACACTTTGTCATCATCTGTTGGAGATATTTTTCCTCATAAAGTAGCCTCAAGAGAAGTTTTAGAGAAAAGCACTTGTGAGCTGATTGAAGTTGCAAATCCTAATGTTCCTATATATGTGGACACTTAGTGTTTTATTAACAAGACTATAGAGGTTACCTGTAGCAAGATCGACAACACATTCATTAGAGACATTTTCGGAGGACTTAGAAGACGCTCATGCATATATCAACATTAAGAAGTCCAAGATACATATGATCACATGTATATTCCCAGTCATGTCATGTGCTGAAGCTATTAAATGGATCAACACAGACATGGATGAATCTCACCTTGTTCTATGCAGTAAGATTAGTGACCACCTCGCCAACTATTATGGTGAGGATATGTAGACAGAATAGAAGATGTTGAAGCCAAATTAATATGCAAATGAAAATTTTTATACAAGATGGGAAAACCTAAACACAATTGATGTTATCAAGCAACGGTGTCAAGAACCTACCAAGTTTTACCATTTCCAATAATTTATCAATTTATCCAACAAAGATCTTAAGAGACGTTTATCAATATTTGTTAATTTTGTATCGTTGAATGTTTGAGAATATGAAAGATGAAGTGTTCCAAGAGAATTGGATATATACACTCAATCTAGTGGTGAACCATGGAAGGTCATTTAATTGGGCAGATATGTTATCATATGAATTGCAACGACAAATGGGGTAGGATAAAGCATATTTACAAGAAAATCAGGTTCCATAATTCTACATATTTTCATATCTCCTAGATGCGATTTGTGCACGAAATGTGTTCCCAAAATTATATTGGAACTAGACTCCTAAATAAAATTTCCCAGTTTATTTCCACTATAGTTTTTTATTAGAAGGAAGCTTTAGAGGCGCATACCATAGATTTTATGAATAGTCCTTTACATCCATCTTTCGCTTGATATTCGAGACCAATCTACCATGCATGATAGATTAGGTTGAATCACTTCATGTTATTTCATACTCGTTTTTAGCTCTTGAAAGCACATCCATCAGATGCTTCATATCTCAAACAACCCCTCATGTTGGGTCCCTATAATAATAGTGATTACCCCATTACTATTGAGTTATACCCCTTATTAATATTTTTGTGCCCCTATTGTACCCATATTGTTATTACTGTGCCCCATAGAATCCCTCTATTGTTATTTTTGTGGCTTTATATTATTATTGTTAGGTCGGCTAGGTTATATTGTGACTCCTTAGACTCCTATATATAGAAAGGAGGTTTTGTGATTTGAATCATCGAATAATTGTTCATTTATGTAATGTAAAGGAGGTTTCCCCCTTGAAGAGGCTAAATTCTAAGCCATTGATCTATCTTTTCTATCTTTTCTTAAGCTGGTTTCAGAACATTTGGTATCAGAGCTTTGGATTCTAGGGTTTCGCTATGCCAAACAGGTCATTGTGGCATTTTCGCAACAACCTTTTTTCTGTGACGTTTCAGAAGATAAACAAAAAACCCATTTGAGAAGACATCACACTAAATCTTGGGTCCGAATTTCGGAGCGTTTTGCACTATATTTACAGAGATATGATCTGCGGAAGTTGGTATTTTTGCAGACTCCTGAATTACATTCCAAATAGGTGATCTAGGGACAATCGTCATAACTGTTCCTCTGAGCATTGGATTGAAATTTTGTAAGAAGGTACAGAAAGAGGATGGATTTTAGTTTTTTCTATATACTTTTTAGAGCTAAAAGACGAAACAGGGACTCGTGGCACATCATACAAGTTTGCCCTATTGAACTAGTCTATAATCAGGTCACTGTGGGAGATTTCGTATAACTCTTCCTTGGAGAATCCAATTTGGATCAGACTAGTGGCATTGGAAATAGGACATAGAGGACTACTACAGATCATAGTTTCAGAACTTAAATATTATTGTAAGTGATAGAGATCCAATTTCCACTGGAAATTTTTGGACATAATTATTTTCTTGCCTTGGTACTCAGTTAGCTCATAGCTCATCTTATCATCCTCAATCTGATGGGAAAATTGAGATAGTAAACAAATGTTTGGAATGATATCTTCGTTACTTTGTATATGATAAATAGACATAATGGGTCAGATGGTTGCCTCTGGGAAAATGGTGGTATAACACTTCTTTCCATACAACAACAAAAATGACCCTATTTATGGCACTTTATGGGTATCAGCCACCATCCATCACATAATATTTAAGAGAAAATTCTAAGGTTCAGGTGGTGGAACATCACATCAAACATCAACAACAAGTCCTCCAACTCTTAAACGATAACCTCGTGTTGGCACAGAATAGAATGAAACAACAGGCATATCAACATCGCAGTGAAAGAAGTTTTGATGTAGGTGATTGGGTATTCCTACGTCTACAACCATATAAGAAAATTCCCCTCAACCAAGCTAAGAAGGATAATAAATTATCACCAAAGTATTATGGTCCATACAAGGTGTTGCAAAAGATTGGTACTATGGCATACAAATTGGAGCTTCCTGCAGCTTCTAGATTGCACTCAGTTTTCCATGTTTCATATTTAAAGAAGGTTATAGGTGAGAATCTCCCAGTTCAAACAATATTGCCAGAAGTTGATGAGGAAGGAAAAATTATATTGGAACCGGAAGTAGTCATAGAAACAAGAACTCGACAGCTACGAAATCGATCAATTTCAGAGTATCTTATCAAGTGGAAGAACTTATCCATTGAAGATTTCACATGGGAGGATGAGAATTTTATACAGAAGTATCCAAAACTACTCAAGCGTTGAGGACAACACTTTTTTGAAGGAGAGAGGCATGTTGGGTCCCTATAATATTAGTGATTACCCCATTACTATTGATCTGTACTCCTTATTAATATTGTTGTGCCCCTATTGTACCCATATTGTTATTACTGTAACCCATAGAATCCCTCTATTGTTATTTTGTGGCTTTATATTATTATTGTTAGGTCAGTTGGGTTATATTGTGACTCCTTAGACTCCTTTATATAGAAACGAGGTTTTTTCATTTGAATCATGGAAGAATCGTTCATTTATGTAATGTAAAGGAGGTTTCCCCCTCGAAGAGGCTGAATTCTAAGGCATTGATCTATCTTTTCTATCTTTTCTTGAGCTAGTTTCATAACACCTCATCTCATGCTACAATAGTGACAAACAAGGTGGTGTTGCAGGAAGTTTCAAATCAGTTAGACAATGGAATCTCAAGAACTCTTGACAGGAGGAAGAAATTCCCTTGACCTATCTTTCAATTGAGGATCATATTATATGAATTTAAGAATCACAAGGAAATAGAAACTGAAATTGGGGACTTGAACCAACTCCACTTTGAAACCAAATATTTTCATGCATATGATCCTCAGTGAATTGTCAAGAACCATTTTGATAGGACTGGTCATAATACAAGACCTTCATAAATATGTAGACCAAAAGATGAAATGATAAATAATTGGTACAATGAAAAAATGAAGACACTTCTAGCCATCAACACCAATTCACCTCATGACACACCAGCTCAAGACTTGTAAATGCTAGAACATGAGGAGGAGGAAACAACACCTCAAGTAAAGAAGTTATTTCCTAGGAAAAGGATCAAGTGTTCATTAAGAAAGAGCAGCAGGAAATGGAAGGATAGTCCATTTCACATGGGATCTACACAATTAGAGCTAGAGAGGAGAGAAGGATAAGAAGAAGAAGAAGAGAGCAAAAAGCAGGATGAGTTGCTTGAGAAGAAACTGATAGAACAAGAAGAGAGGAGGTAGATAGAAGAAGAAAAATTGAGGTAGTCTCAGGTGGAGGAAGTAACACAGAGGTTGGAATAAGAACAATTAATTCAAGAGATGGAGGAAGAATATACCATCTATCCCATGGATGATTATCCCAGTACACTAGGTGAACAACCACTCACAAGAGGACATCTTCCATTTGACGAGATGGGGATTACAGCTCCACCAACAAAATGAGTGACGGATATATGCAATGTAATGTTTGATCAACTAAAAAAGATAATCATACAAAAAAGGTAGAGAAACTTCCCACATGATCCTCAGAATCTAGTCACAGTAGCAAGAGAAAAGTTGGTCACCTCCAACAATAGAAGGTACCCGAGGGTAGTTATGGTGGGAAATGTTGCATTCGATAGAGCAACACAAGATAACTCATAATACTTTTTGAACAATAATTCTAGGTAGATAAGAGAACTTGGTACAAGGAAGAAATAACTAGAACATATTGCAATGAAGAATAAATGACTATCACCAAAGAACTTCAATACTACAGAATGGTGGTCAACCATGCTAGATGAATTGGAAACAATGGAGGATAGTATGGCACGACTATATGATTATAAAGAATGTCATGAATCCTCTCATTAGAATTCAAACGAATGCATAGGAAGTGGTGAAAATCCTAAGGATAGAAACCAGAGCAGTTGACCAAATGTAGGAGTGGACAACCAAATATCCAAATTGTAGGAATTTATAGGGTAAGTTCCTCAGAAAGAACACCAAAAGGACACCGCTCACAACCAGATCTCAAATCAATACACCAGTATTTTTGACGTGGTTAAAACCCTCAAAGAGGGAAACAGTCC
>APFE031103948.1:0-12574 GCA_000404065.3 Pinus taeda | reverse complement strand
TATTAATAAAACCTTATTGAACCTTATTAATAAACCTTAATTTTAATTTTATTAATAAACCTTATTGATATTATTAAACAATTTTAAATATTGATTATGACAAAGTGATATTGACGACCAAGGTTGACTATGGTCAACTATCATTGACTAAATTTAACTATGCTTGACTATTTAAACATTGACCATAAAGGTTAACTACAAAGATTGACTATGGAATCACAATGTAACATTGTTATTTGTTTGTGACATTGTGAAGTATATTGTTTGTTTATCATATTGTGATGGTGATTTTTTTATTCAGCATTTTACGGCGTTGAGTTTTTTTCATCACAATGCAACATGATATTTTGGCTCAACACATGCAATGTCAATTTTTTTCAACACATGCAATGTGAATCTTATTACGAAACCTATTAAATGTAATATTGTATTAATAAAACCTTATTGAACCTTATTAATATTAATATTTTTAAATAATTTTAAACAATGATTAAGGTTGAGTATGGTTGACTATCGTTGATCAAGGTTGAATATGGTCAACCATAGTCGACTATAGTTAAATATCGTTAACTATGATTTACTAAATTTGACCATGGTTGAGTATTTAAACATTGACCATAAAGGCTTACTATGTCATCTTGTTGTAAGATTGTTATTTGTTCGTGACATCATGACCTAGATTTTTTGTTTCTCGTATTGTGACATTGATTTTTTTATTCATCATATTGCAACGTTGATTTTTGTTCATCACAATGTGACATGATGTTTTTTCTCAACACATGTGATGTCAATTTTTGTTCAGCACATTGTGATGCCAAATTTTGTGTATTAGATTGTAATATTGTCTTTTGTTTGATACATTGCAATGTTGATATTGTTTTGTCATATTCCGATGTCAATTTTTAAACATGGTTGTCTATGTTGTATTGTGATCTATTATGGTGAACATTGTTGACCCATTATATCAACGTCATTTAATATGATGGTGTTTGGTTTATATAAAACACATTTGCTAATGTGGTTGTGTCACGACCATGGTTGACCATGGTCAACCATAGTGTTGTTATATTAACGTTGACCATGGTTGACCATTGTTGATGTTACGTTAATGTCAATGCTAGATGGTTAAAGTAGGTTGATGGGTTGACCACAATTGAAGAGGGTTGACCATATTGGTTAAGGTAGACCATGGATAACCTCAGTTAAACATGATTGACAATGGTTATCATGGTTGACTAAGTTTAACCATGGTCAACCATAAATAGAATGTATTTACATTACATTAATCTAAAACTGTAACATTAATGTTGATAATTGTTACATTGTTACATTAAAGTTGGGTATATTATTGATTGCTCTTATACCATTTATTTTCATTAATTGGTACATATCCCCAAGGCTAACGAACCACTGATAATTTTCAAAACTGAAGAGGTATCGAATGACTGGTCTTAATTTTTAGTTAGATATCAATAAACTAGGTTTCATTCATAAATTTACAGTGATCGTGATTGATATTTGTATTAATTGTTACCATTTTCTTTTGACATTACAGGTAACTACCTCCTTAAGGGTGGAATTAGCATAGACTATGATAATCGATGTGAAAATTTGAGTGATATGCTGGGGTTTCTAACAATTTTGACATAATTGTTATTATTAATAATGGATTACTAGGTACAATTCTTTATTCTCAATCAAAACCATCACCTCCTTGATGATTGAAATTATTGAGAAATTAATTAGGATCTAATCCAAAGAAATACATATAGTCTACTAGTTGTTATATTACAAGTGGAGTACCAATTTTATTCTTTGTTCGAACTAATGCCCTTATTTCTTGAACAACTAGATAGTTCAATCGAAGGGATAACAACTCTTCATTGCACTCTGATGGGCACTAATTATATTTTATCACCTAATTTTACACAAGCACTCAGTTATAGATTTATTTTTTTCCATTTATTAAATTAGAACAAAATTATAAGAGCTAGAATCAGGGTTTCGAGACCTTGTCATGAGCTCCATTAATAAGATCGTGTGGAGAAGGAAGCATAAACTGTGGTTTTTGGTTGTTTTTTGGGTTATGCATTTTATTTTAAAAAATTTAGTTGATGGAGACATAAAAAAAGCTAACTCGTCTGACGCCCACAAAATCTGACATTTTAGCAAAATGGTGCACACACTGAGCTCGCATCTTGAAAGATCTAAGAGCAGATGAATTGGACAGACAGAAAGCCAATGAATGAATGATCATTTTTTTTTTATTTAGAATTTTTGAAGAACTATTAATAGAAAAGCAAAAAAAATTAGGGTTTAATAAAAATTTTAACTTTAGAGATTTTGCGTGGCCAAAAATATTTTATTAAATTAGCATTGGAAAATATGGAGGCTTTATGATTAAATTAAAATTTCTTTTTCTTCATAACAGTTTGTGAGATTTGTTGGATTTTTATTTATTTAATTATGGTTTTTTTCATCAAACAATTATAAGAACATAAACATGAAGATTACAAGAAAAAAAAGAACATGAGATATAGCCTCTAAGCTAGGGAAAAACCCCTCCAAGGGGAAAACCCAGAAAAAAAATCTCTTATTAAAGAATCAGACCAAATGAGATATCCAAGACCCATACCCACAAAAAACTTCCACCTCTAGATGCCAAGTCAAGCCTTCTTCTTTCCAGCAAATCCATCACCATGAAACCAACAATAAGAGATGTACCAAGACAAAACTTCCACAAATTCTATCTCAAGAAGAAAGTATCTCTTTCAAACTTCTACCATCCACCTCTTTGCTGCCCTCTTTGCGATATTTTAGGCCATGCTTCATCAAGTGTGTGTATCCAAATGAGTTCCATCTTTCCCCTATTTATATTGTTCAGAGGGGTGTGAATAGACACGTTCATTGGGGTAGGGTCGACTTGATAGGTAGGCCAACTTGGCATCTAGAGGGGGTTTTCACCCAAAATTACATATTTAAAAAATCTTTTTCTTTTTCTTTTACAATATGTCCAAATAAGACTTTGGCTCTTTGACTTAAAAACCTAGAAATATGAAGAACATGTTTGTCTAGAATAATAATAATAATAATAATTATTATTATTTTTCTTTTTCTTTTCTTTTACTTTTTACATAAAATACATAATGGTACAAATTATGAAGACCGAACTTAGTTACATTCTCCAACAACTGAGACAATCACTTAATCTTTTTCCGAAATAAAATTAAAATTGTGAAATCCTATGGAAATTAACAACCTTTTGAAATCCTACAAAAAAAATAACCCTTTTCATAAAAAAGACAAATATCCCTTAAAAAAAAAAAAAAATCCAAAATATATTTCATCCAAATGTTTCATGATTGCATACACTCATAGTCAAAATCACTATAATGGTTGTAATTACAATATAGATGGAAATCATAATCTACTCAACAACACCATGTTTCTCTTAGTGTCTAGCTAAATTATATGTGCTTGCCTCCAAACTCATTTAACACTATTGAGAGAGGATTTAGGGTTTACTGTAATGGGTCCAATTTAGCTCTCAATTATTACATCAGTCTTCAACTAGACATTTAAGTGATAATAATTGTCTTTTAATGTTTTCCTTTATACCTAGCTAAGAAAGTGCCCATCCCCTTTATTTTCTTTCATCTTCTCTACTTGATATCAGATGAGGTTCTTCCAAATTCTCCACATCAAAATATTGGATTACTTCTTGTATGGTTGTGCTCCTTTCCTACACGAAGTTTAATATTAATTAGTCAGACTCAATAATATAATATTTTTTCAACATAGATACAAAACCTTGTATAAATTATTGAACCCACAAAATCCCAATGAAATGGGTATGGGACATATGATGCTAATAGAACCTGTGACACGAAGGTCTAGTTTCCTTAGATCCATCACTATTCTGAATATAATTATGCATGAGAAAATGCCTTCGAAGTGTGAGTGTTAGGGAAGTAAATAACTCAAAGCTCATCCTCTAGACTTGCACAGAGTAATGAGGAATTATATATATTTTTAAATATATCTATTAGATTTTCCCAAATAGAAACACAAAATCCCCTGATGGGGATGAATCTCGAGAAGAGGAGGAGGTTAGGGGGTCATGTCTGCAACCACAGAAATGAAAGGATCTTTAATGTAGCGGTGGCATGGTCACTCCCTCAGATGCATAACCATGCAATCAAAATTAACACCCTATATAATGTGGTGCAAATGGAAGGTGTTGAGTGATTGAGGTAAGGGTTTGGCCAATTATCCAGGAAAATAGAGGAGTACTAATCTGCCCCAGGAGAGAGTGAAGGAAATAAATTTACGGAGGAAATGGATTCTTTAGAGGGTACCCATTGCAAGGAATATCGATGCCACTCGTTCAAAGATTACATGGCAAGATGATTGAAGGATGTTGTTGGAGAAGTGGATAGGAGACGCAGAGAAAGGGGGATGAGGAGGATATCCTGGTAAGACCAAGTATGTAATCTTGGTCATGGAAAATTTGAAACAATGTGAGTCGTCTTCCTTGGAACATGAAGTAAGGGAGATTGCACACCATTATGGGCAATCCTTAACCTTCAAGTTTCTCTCTAAGCTATGTCTGGTATTTTCTTGGAAAAATTCTCATCTAGCTGCGCCAATGTCATTTGAAAGAAAATTTAAATTTTTATTGGAGAAATAGTTGTGATGCAGTGCATGCATTGAAAATAATTACTTATCCTCCTAGTTGTGTCACCCTAGGCAATGATCAATAATTCTAAACTGGATTCCCTCTGTGTTGTTCCATTAGTTTACAGGTTTTTTTCTTAATGAATTTTAGAGGTATAGGCGGGTGTGACCCTATTTTTTTTTTTCTAATATGAGTGATCATTGATACACAGATTTACACAAAGACTCATGACAAGGGGTTTAGCATCTTCTAGAATAGTCTATGCCATCACCTTAATCTAAGTTTGATTCCTCCTAGAGGGTTTGCAATTAATGGTATGTAACATCACTGGTTTGATAATTACTCTCCCTTTAAGGGTTCTAGTTTAGGAGACTTATTTTTGGGTTTGACTATAATTGGTTGAGTATGGAATGTCAGATAATGCATAGTAGCCATGGGGGAGGGGTTTGTGGTGCTTAAGGTTGCAATGAATCCCAACAACAAGTTTAGGAAGTTATTGACAACTACTATGTAGTGGTTTGTTAGGCCCCTATACTACTAGTGTAACTCCTTATTGTTATTAGTACAACCCACTTATTATATTGATGTATCCATGTAGTGCCCATATTGTTACTATTGTGCCACATAGAAGCCCACTATTGTTATTATTGTGCCCTTACATTATTATTGTTATGTCGGATCTGATACCACTGTAATTACTAGGGTAATTACAGATAAAGATCCTAGTATCCTACTAAATGCAATACTCCAACAGCAGCAGCAAATGACCAACGTGCTACTGGAGGAGCAACAACAAATGGCTCAAGCCATTGTCCAAGCCATCAATAATATTGGTAATAATGAGTTGAACACATGTAATAGGGTTGGTTCTAAATTTGAGTGAATTTTGCAGTTGTGATCTCTGGTTAGGGTATTCATATGGTTAAATCCAAATATATGGAAACCCTAGGGAAAAATTACCCTAGTAATTACAGTGGTATCAGAGCCGACATAACAATAATAATGTAAGGACACAATAATAACAATAGTGGGCTTCTATGTGGCACAATAGTAACAATATGGGCACTACATGGGTACATCAATATAATAAGTGGGTTGTACTAATAACAATAAGGGGTTACACTAGTAGTATAGGGGCCTAACATGGTCCCTCTCAATACCCAGAATGAAATCCAAAACTTGGAGTGTTGTGTTGTAAACAAAAGAAAGGTCTTATGATATTATGAGATAATGGAAGATGTAGCTACTTGGATTCCTAACCTGGGTATACCCGGGGATGAAGGAATAATTATTTTAAAGCATTCTCTTTATTGGAAAAGGAAGACTGTTGGGTAGGATTTTAATGGATAAGAAAGATGAGATATACAACATATTTGTTGGTTTGGAGGATGTTAAAAGATACCAGTGCAACCAAAATTATCGCATAAACATAATTGAAGATAGGCTTGCCCATATTGAGCTCCACCTCCAGTGTAAACCAACTAGACACGATCCTCCAGGATCAAGTGCTTAGTATATTGTTCTAGATACCTCTTCAAATACTTGAGCTAGCATGATTATCTTTAGATTTTGTTTCTATAGTTTATGTATATATAGTTTGGTCATGTTACAAATATTGATATTTCTTAAATGTTTTACTAATTACTCCATCGGTGGGTGGTTAAAAACATATGGTTTCCCTAGGTAAATTGAGACCACCTACCATCTAACATAGGGCCTGATAAGGATTGATGGATGTAGATGGTTTACATGATTTTTGAAGGTAATACAACTTAAACTTGCAAAAAAAAAAAAGCATAATAAATTTCAACTGTATCTATTAAACGATCATATTTATTTATTTTATTCCACTACAGGAGCTAACTGCAAACACATGTGGAGGAAAATGGTGGGAGGGAGGACATTTCATAATCCCACCCCAAGTTTTATAAGCCACATTAAAGGCATGCTTAACATGTTAAATAGTTAACCCTTTTTCCATTTGTAAATCAAAATAGGTGTGGATGTAGGGAATTGAAAAACACTTTGGAAACCTATAATTTTATCTATTGGATCAACATATGATTAATAATATTCTCATATTATTAAATCTATATCATCTGTAAATTTTTATATTTTAAACAATGGAAATTCTAGAATCCTTATTCTGAAATAAACCATGCCTATTAGCATAATGAAATAGACCATGCATGTTGACATAATTACTTTCTTAAAATTGACATGGCTTATTTTAAAACATCATGTTAGTTTGAACTCTAATATATTCTTATATATTTTTCAAACAATTTATCAATAACTATATACTAAAATAATGAATTTTAGTCCACGGAGTCTTAGATAGATGATGATTGGGTGTTTTGTTAAGACACTCCTTGATGTGAAGTCACCGTTTAAATTTCTCGCCCTGATCAGGGTGATCTATTGGACATGATGAAGATGTAATCCTTCCAAACTTACAAAACAAAATTAATAATAAATCTTAGATATTATAAATGCGGTTCAAAAAAACATTTTTCAAAATATTAAAATTTTTATTTTTATTATTTATTTATTGCTAAGAATTTAATAAATTTAAAATAAACTTTGTTCTATTACTTTAAAAAAAGTTGTATATATAATTTTATTATTATTAGTTAATTGTAGGACTACAATAATCAATTTGGTCTCTGACCACTATTAATAACATTGACTAATGCAAGTTATAATGTTTAACTTATGAAGAATAAATATTTATTTTTCAATACTCTAAAACAAGAATTATGCAAACATCTGACTAGGGTATAACCTGGAGGTCTTATTACATCCTTTACACAATACAATGATTGTGCATAATTGGCTCACATATTTTTTTCCCATAATTTCTGGATATAGTTGCAATATTCATTCCATGATTTTTAGATATTTGTATAGTGAATTTTTATTTTTAAGTTGTGCAAGAAACCCACCCAAAACCAAAACCTTTGAAAATAACTTATACTTATAAATAACATGAAGCAAATATTTGTATAAAAATGGATAAGAGTAAAATGTAAATAAATATACTTAGCATGAGCTACCAACCACCATTATTTGTGTGTTCCTTAAAACATTTATTAGGAATAAAAATGTAATGGTCCAGACATATTAGTGGTTAATGTGGCCAAAATTTATGCAAATCCTTGTGCTTGAGTCAAAATTTAATTTCTCCAATTCATATATTAATTTATTGATTCTTGCCAAGGTATGACTATAACAATAAATTTTCCTATTGGTCATTATTAGTTTAGCATTGAGTAATGCAATTTCTAATGTTTAACTTTGAAAAATAATTAGAAAATATAGTTTAAATGAAAAACTTTGTAGTAATTAACACACTCATTTCAAATTTTGAGTCTTCTTACTATATTCATTTAAGCTAATTGTGCAAAATTCCTATCAATTACAGTTCAAGCTCAAATTTGGTAGGCCATCAAATGATTTTAAGTTAATTTAGACACAACTATCTTATATGCAATTTTTTTGTCTTGAAAACACAATTTTTAACTTGAATACTAAAGAGTAAACCAACCAACCACAGTTCCTTATTTACACCAATTAATTCAACATTTTAAAAATTTCTCGAAAATTATAAAAATATATATAATTTTTCTATCTCGAATAAACTTTCTTATCATATAACATTATGACACGATCTATAACTATATAAGAATTACAACATTAAACTAAAATATAATTTAATAAAAAGGATGGCTACACAGAAGCTAGTCCCTTGCCTTAAGGGGGAGGAGCGGTAGGAACATCGAGCTGGAGTTAAAAGAAAGACCAACTTGTATAGTTGCAGAGCCGCATGCAGTTTTCTTTTCGTCTAAGGACTTTTCCAGATCATCTCTCGACAAAAAGCAACAGCAAAAGGGAGATGACGCACTTGATGAGATGCCGATAAACCATATGATTAATGCCATATCAGTTGATAGGACTAGCACTTAGTGCCAATAGTAAGGTCGCAGCATATACAAGGGTTTAATAAGAACCCAAACCATGTTAAACTATAACCCAAGAAATTACTCAGCAGGTACTTTTTTGAAATTTTACTTAAAGGAACATAGATAAAGTTATCGATATTATAATAACATCAGGTTTCGAGAGAAACCCCAAAACTCCAACATATAATTGACCCAATAACAAAATAACCCTTTTTGAGTCCTATTACCTTAAATATAAACAAGAAATGGAAATTATGATTAAACCCTATATAGGTCTACAAGGAAATGGAGGCTAAGGGAAGGGACCATGATATAGGTTGGAAAAAGTTCACATATAAATTACCAAGAAGATTATACACTGGTTAATTGAAGTAGTGAGGAACAAAAACTTTAGAATCTTGGCATTTTCCTCAGTGGAAACTTAAACATAATCTGAAAGGAGGAGGCATGTAGACAAGTTCCACACCTCTGTGAATTAGAAAACCCAAGTCTACATAATAGAATTTACAAAAGAAAGCTGTAAGCATTATAAATTGAGTACAAAAGATTATCTAAAGGATAATTGGCATGCAGAAGCAAATAAATTATCTAGCCTTGCAACCATAAATCATTCGTATACATTTACATGACAATTGTGAATTACTTGGAAGGAAAACACTTGCTAGGAGAACGTTTCAAATCTTGCAATAAGACATCTATAAGCAACAAAAGACCATATAATTAACTCATAAGCATAATTAAAGTCATAACAATTCTGCTAACAAATAATTTTATTTCGAAAAGAGTTCATATAACCGTAATGTAGTTACCTTTGGGAAAAACTAAAGCTTTGAACTCAACAATAAGTAAAAATTCAGGGATTTAACAATGCTATGGAAGGTGTAAACACACCTCAAATTCTATTGTAGCAAAGGGTTTATAGAACAACATAAGTTGCAAAATAAAAATTACTTAGCACTACAAGAGAACATAATGAATCTAAAAATCATTGTCAGGATATAGTTGCAGAGGAAGAAGCAAGAGTAGCTGAAGTAGAGCAAAAGGTTTGGATCCTCTATACGATTCAGCAGATACCCCAACCAGCTAAAAAAAGAAAAGCACCCAGGAAAAAGTATTAAAAAAATAGATATAAATTAAATATTGGAAAGGAAACTTGGACGTGGGAATGCAAGGCTTACACATAGCCCACTTATCGCCTCTCCACACTCTAGGACTTGTCTCAACCTTGTATAGAGATGTGGGATATGAGAGACGGTGATACTGTTGTCATGGACCATAATAGCTATCTCGAACCTGACCACTAATGCTCACGTGCCACTACACCCTCCTTATTAATTGTTATCCATAGAACCCACCTACCTTCACAGAAGCTATAGCTCTCACTTTGATTGATGGTGCAGTTGGATTGCCTGACAGCATTCACAAGCTTGGTAATCACACTTTCTTGAGGATACTTCTGGGTACCACTAAGACCTTCTGCTGATAGTGTTGGCCATACAATATATTTCCCCATGAACGGGATTTCACCCCTCTATCCCCATTGGATTTCAGAATTCCAACTGGTTCATCATTACCCTTCTCACTACCCCAACATTTTCCCATTTTGAAGACATTTCACACAGGAAACTAGGGTGGATAAAAAAGCTATGATTTCTCTAATTGATGGTTTGCGCTTGCTACTACATCTTGATGGGATCAATGGCTTTTACGTTGAGTGACTGCTTGCTCACTTGCTTGATTTTAGAAATGGAATGCAGGGGTGAAAGGTTCATGGCGATAGTGCCTACGTTATACTAGACTCCATTGGGTGAAGAAGCAGTAAGTAAAGGGTGAAAGCAAGGTGTCGGCTGATGGTTTTAAGAGAGGGTAATGAAGCTTGGGCATAAGTCTCTGGGACCTGTCTTTATTGACATTGTGCTCAGGGTAGGCATTATGCTCAGTGTGCTTAGGGCAGACATTGTGCTCAGGGAAACAAGAAAACTTTGTGCAACGAAGTGCAAAAACTTTATGCATTGGCTATTGAGAAAATTGGTAAACTCCAAAACCCCACTATGCATCACAATTCCATTGCAAAGGCTTCAACCGCTCAGGTAAACTCCAAAACCGGACTGTAGCAGTGCAAATACATTGTAAGGATGCTAACGTAAACTGCAAAACCTAATTGTAGTGTTGCCAATCCAATGTAAGGACATTGTATTGCATTGTATAGCTTAGGATAATGTCACCAAAATAATATTTGAAGTTATCGTTTGTTCTAAGAATAAACAATTAGATTTCTTATTGTTATAAGAATAAACGATTAGATTGCTTACATTTATGCAGTCTCTGGCACTATTTTATAATGCCAATGAGTTAAATGCAATTCTGACATTTTCTCATCGTGAATGTATGGATGCAACCTCCGTAATCAAACAAAATGTAGGCACATTCTAGAAATAAGGGGAGCACACCTACCTTTATACTTACCGGAACAAGGGCACAACACGATGCAGAGCCTCGAAACCAAATAGCAGGGCATGCGACAAAGCCCTTACAACCTTAGATGAATGTGAAGGTACACGGAAAATCCTTCTTGCGCCTTAATGAGCTCTGGTTTTGGTTAGTTATAATTCTCGCATAGCTATTTTCCTTTCCTGTCTTGCACATTTCCCTACCTCGTATAGGTGAAATAGGTGGAAGCTAGGAGGGTAAACCTTTCAATTTCTCTCAATTTCTCACCCATATTCTGCTGCCGGTCTGACAAATATCCCACAGCAAAAGCCAGCTACAGCAAAAGCCAGCCAACCAACAAAAAAGAAGTATAAAAGCCAGCAAAAGAAGTAAACCTTTCAATTTCTCTCAATTTCTCGCCCATATTCAATTGTGTTATTCCCGAGCAACAATAAAAGCCAACAAAAGAAGTAAACCTTTCAATTTATCTTAATTTATCACCCATCATCTTCCATTGCTGATCTCTTCCACTGTCGGTCTCTGCGCCGTTGCCTGTCTCTGCAAATATCCCACAGCAAAAGCCAACCAGCCAACAAAAGCACTGTCAGTCTCTGCGCCACTCCCTATCTCTGCAAATATCCCACAACAAAAGAGCCTATCTTTGTGAATATCCCATAACAAAAGCCAGCAAAAGCCATCTAGCCAAAAAAAGCACAACAAAAGCCAGCAACAGCAAAGCACAGCAAAAGCCAGCTAACAAAAGAAGTATAAAAACTTGCCAGTAATAGCAAGATCTGTTCTTTAGACACCACAACAACATGCAGAACATCTCTTCCATGGACACATTGCAAGATGTGGAAATTTTAGAGACATTGTTGTTGGCAAATTCAAAGAAAGCCCATCAGTCCCGCATAAACAATATCCGAGAGTCGAGAGCTAGAATTTCACACTACTAGATTAATGTTAGCATTAATCAACAGCTCCGAAAAATGAACGAGAAAGAACCAGATAGATGCAAGATAATATATGCTTTCAGCATCTTTGCCTCGAGAAGAGGCCAAATAAGACTGTAAATCACTATGGGCTAAAAAACTTTGGTTATACTTGATAAATAGGCGTGAGCAAGCAACTGAACTAATGTTAACTACGTTTTTTTCGATTACTATAGTCCCTGGCCATTGCTAGGACTAAAAAAGGTATTTATAAGACTATAAAATACACATCTTCATCAAGAAATAAAATTAAAAAATTTGGTGCTTCTTGTTGTATCCATGCTAGAAGGGTTTTCATTAAGTGATGAGTACATATAAAATGATTGTATGTCCTTCCCCAAAATACCGCGTTGTCTACATTTTTTTGGGATAAAAACCACCCTTCAAAGACTTTATTGTCCACCTCGTTATAGGAAGAAGGAATTGGTGCCATGATATTTATTGAACTCTCTACACTCTTTTTGGGCATTTTCTGCTATTTCCTAATATCATAGACTTTTCACTCTCATTCA
>APFE031103942.1:46352-86270 GCA_000404065.3 Pinus taeda | reverse complement strand
GGTGGATAATGCCATGGAGCTGTTGCTGGTCATGAACCAAAGGATACTACAAATGGAGGCAGAGTTAGAGAAAGCTCTACAAGACAAGCAAGGGGAATCAGTCTCCCAGCCCCCTCAAACTTCAACAAATCTTGAACCTGCCCCTCCAACACAAGCAGCAGCAGCCCCTCCTACTGTTCCAGCACCTACTACAGCTACATCAGCAACAGGAGAAACAGTAGAAGCAATAGCATCAGCAGAATCTAGCATGGGCATGGAGGAGTTGATGAAGGCTGTTAAAGAGATGGAAACTCAAGTCATTGAAATAAACGCTGCCAAGGAAAAACTAGCCAAGCTGGAGGCCAGTTATGACAAATCAAAGATGACAGTGGCAGAAAAGCAGAGAGAAATAAAGGCCTTAGAGGCCAAAGTGAAAGCTCTAGAAAAGGAGTTGATGCTAGGTAAAACCCTAGCAGAAATCAAAAAGATTATTTGGGTCAAAATTGGCCAATCCATACAGGACCAATGGAGGTCCATTCAAGCAATTTTTGAACAAGTGGAGCTAATAGAAATAGCTCATGTAGAGATTCAGAGAGCCAGGACAACCCTGGGAATAATGCCTGAGCAGGCCACCAAAATGATTCATTTCCTGAATAACCGCACCAGAGAGGAACTGGCTGCTCTACAAATAAGCAGCAGAACAGATACAATCCTCACAGACAAAAAGGTATTGACCTTGAGGAATTTTGCTCAGACATTGGAGAGGAAGTGTCAGGAGATGAAGGCAGAAATAGATGAATTCAGAGCTAAGATGGCTATTCTATAGGACAAAGGACTGCCAAGCCTAGTGACTGGCACAGGGCAGCTGTTGTCATATAATCAGTATATGACGAGGATCAACAACTATGTTGAAAACCAGATCACTGCATCCAGCAGCTCCATAGAAGAAGCAGGACCTCCCTCTTGACAACCCTCTATGACAAGCTGGAAAATCTATTCTTCATTGAACATGAAATAAATCATCTATTTGAGGTGCCTCCCAATTTCTACAGACATATAGAGGCAGATGAAACAGTGGTAAAAATGAGGAGGCATCAGCTACCCCCAGCTGATTGGTGGCAAGCAATGCTGGAGAGTTTGCCCAGATAATGCCACTTTACTTTTTTCCTTTTTTGAAGAAAAAATCAGAGTTTATAGGTTAGCAGGCAGGTCAACAGGCAGATCATCATACAGGTACATCAAGTGGCCGTACAGGTGACTCAACAATGCACCCAAATAGCAGGCTAAATCAACGTAGAGTTAAAGGCACAGCTACAGCCTACTTTCCAGAGCCATAAAGTCAAATCTGTCTGACAGAAAAATAGCGGCTATCTCAGCATTAAAAGCTATATTTATGTTGTCATTTACTTTTTGTAAGAGAGTTAGTGGTGCAATTTATTGCACCATAACTCTCTACTAAGATATTTTATACCCTATGTTTGTATATATATCCCCTCAGATAACGCATTGAGGGTCGGT
This sequence comes from Pinus taeda, assembly GCA_000404065.3. Taxonomy (NCBI): domain Eukaryota; kingdom Viridiplantae; phylum Streptophyta; class Pinopsida; order Pinales; family Pinaceae; genus Pinus; species Pinus taeda. The sequence goes on along the minus strand of APFE031103942.1, from coordinate 84,773 downwards.
TGTAGTGGAATTCTTTCTGAAGAGCTCTATTGTACTCTGAAGACTTTTGATAATAAAATTGGCGAATGGAGATTTTTGGTTCCAACGCTGTCTGAAGATGGATATGTAAAGCCCTGTTTTCTTGCAGAATTCCTGTGTCATGTGCTGAATCAATAAGTTTCTCCTAACTGTGTATGTGTTTCCTGTGTATTTCATAACTCTTATGTTTTCATAATCTTAGTAAGTAGAGAAAAAGAATAGCCTAGGATTTGTTTCAAACACCCTATGCTCAATCTCCATTTCTAAATATGTTTTCTTCTGGATTAGCCATAGATATGAATTCTTAATTACTTATGTCTGAACTTTTCCTGTCATGTTGAATACTGTTTAAGAATTCTTAACTGCTCTTAAGTAATACCTTCATGTTTCTTCATTTAGCATAGTGAAAGATTCTTAATTGCCTTTCACTCACTAATTCCATAATTTCATCAACAAATCTGATAAATTGCTTCATATATGCCTAACTTGCTCTGCAGCAACACTGTGTTTTTATAAATCCACTTTCACAAGCACAAATACCTCAACTCCATTGCCCAATGGAACAAACTATCCTGTAATCTGTATCTCAGTTCTATCCGAATTCACCAACCCACCAAATTCAAAACAAACAATGCATCATAACTAGCCTAAAAACATTCGTCAAACAAAGCTAAAATATAAAGAGAGAGCCCTCTCTAGTTGCAGGTAGGCTAGGACCTGTAACTAAAATATTGGTCAGTGGTTACCTCGGCCGTATTCCCTTTAGGAAGTAGGGAACAACCTGAGTGATAACAGGTACAACCCCCTCACCCTTCCAAGCTTGATCCAATTGGTTTTTGATGAATTTGTTTCCTTGAGATCCTCTCTAAGTAAATTAACATTCACTTGCCTTGAGGACCCCATTCTATACCTGTAACTTGTCTTTTCCCTTTTCAATCTGATCTTGCACTATTTATTGCACCATTTTTAGTCATTCATAGAAACTCATGGTTTTGTCCATGTCGTCATTAAAAGGAACATCCTTCTTACCAAGATGACATAATAAAATATAATGCAAATGGATGACATATTTCACTACTTGGTTTTCTTGACTCAAGCTCGTTTGCACATCTTGAAAGTATGGAATTTTCTAAACATAAATTTCATGCAAAACATAATGATGCTTGAACACAACAGTTACATAACCAATAGGCCTTAAAAGCATAAAAGTGAACTTGCTTCTTATACCTCTTTTGTACCTTTGAACAAAGTGAAATTTTTGACAAGTATCCATCCAATGAGAGTGCATGGATCGTCACCACTTAATTTTTACATCATCAAAATATTCTGAATGAAATAAGATGGTGAAGTTGCTTGCATAAACGTGAAACTAAAATGAACCTTTCAAATTTGAAAGAGAATAAAAAACGATTGAGCTGATCTTTTGGTTTGAAGCAACACATGCCTCTTGTTGTTTCCCCCCCACTGGAAGACTTTACACAAACATGACAATGCATGCCAAGGAGCTTTGAAAGAAGAAATGTCAACAAAATCTCTCCTCCAACATTGGGTTTCTCCCAACAAACCTCTTATCAAAATGATGACCTTGGGCATTGACCAATCAACAATGGCATACAACTTGGAGAGTCTTGCCTTCAACTTACCTCCTCCAATATCATGGCCCAAATGTATCAAAGAAGTGAAATTGACCTTGTACTTTGATGTCTTCAAAACAATTTTCCTTCATAGATGATATGTGCATAAGAAAACTTTCTCAACGTGTTTATGTCACCCAAGTGGACAACTTCTTCAACAAATGACTCTTTTTTTCCATAATTCAAATGTATGTATGTAATAGAAGTGCTAAAAAGAACATATAACATTAAAATGCATACAAACCATTCTTGTTTGGTGTTATGTATATTCTTGTACTAACCTCTTTTTACAACATTGCTTTGACGAAAACTACTCCTTTTGTCCTCTTTCTTGAAATACTTACCATTCCTCTTTGGCACCATAACCATCGGTGCACAACATGGCGTAAGGGATGATTGAATGAGCCCATTGTTCAACAAACTTTTGCATTGCGTTGGTGCCTCTACACTTTGCAATTTTGTCGACACTTGCATCCTAACATCACAAATAGAAACATGTTGCTGCAAAGATATTTCATGTGAAGTTTCTTTCTCCTTGAAGGAAGATTCTTTCACAACTTGAAATAATTCATCACTTTGATGAACTGAACCAACCAAATCAGAATTGAAACTTGCATTGCATGCAACAACATTTTCATAAACAATATCATCATTTGGCTTGAACATTATAAGTACTAAACTTTTACTTGAATTCACTATTGTTTTTGTCCCCCGTGCATTAACCAAAGAAATGTTCATCTTTTAGCGATGGGCTGTCACTATGTACTCCACACCATCCTTAAACAAGTGATACTTGTTTTAATGGTGGTAAAAGACTACTTTTTCATCATACAAATATGGACTACCCAACACCACACCTAAAATATCAAGTGGTACCACATCTAACTCTTCTTCGTCAACAAAATTTGCAATTATTGCAAACTTAAAGAAACATTTTCTTGTAACCTGTAAACTTGTGTCTCTTGTTATCCATCCCAAAGGGTATGGCTTATGGTGAGGTATAGTTTCAAGATTCAATCTGTTGACTAAGTCTTCAGAGATTAGATTCACTTGTGACCCACTATCGAAGAGTGTGTCAATATTGGTGTGTTTTGATATGACCCTAACATGAAATAACTCAATTCATCTCTTTTCATCTAGAGTAGTAGTAGTGTTACAATTTTGTGAACTAGTGCTTGCAATTTATTGTTTTGCTTTGATTCCCATGACAGTGATTTTGTTTTCATCACCTGATTCAGAACCTAAATTTTCTTGAGTGATATCAGTGGTTTTTTGTTTCCCTTTATTGTTGAACTTATTTGGTCTCATTTCTGGATGCAATTTCCAGCTGTGGGCTATATCATGCCCCTCTTTGGAACAATGTTTGCATGTGATTTTCTCCCCTTATTTCTTCACACTTGCATTCTTCTTCTCTTTCCATTTTCCACCCTTTTCTTTCTCCTTACCCTTAGGTGGATTTTTATTACTACTCTCTTCATAAGTATTCTTTCCTCTAAATTCAAGATGCGTGGCTTGCACACATATGTCATCTAAATTAGTTGGATTGAACATAAGAATAGTTTGTTTAAGATAGGAATGTATACCCCTAATATATTTCAGCAATGTATCTTGGGAATTCAAATTCACTCCTAATAACAAAGCCCTTTTTCTAAACTCCTATGTATAATCTTGGACAATTTTGGACTTTAAGCTGCCAAAAATTCTGCCAACTCATAATGGCCTTTTGCATATATGCTAAAGGATAAAACTTTCTTTTAATTGCATAAACAAATTAAACTCAAGTGAGGAATATCTTACCATGGATTTTGATTTCCTCTTGAGTCTTTACTTGCCATCAAACTAGTGCAGCGCCTTCTAGCCTCAATGAATCCAACTGGATATTTATATCGTCTTCTTGAAGGTTCTGAATTCTACAATATACCTCCAACTGTTGAATCTAATTGTCTAACTTTTCTTCATTCACTTCTCCATTGTCCATGGGAAGTTCAAATTTTATGTCCAATTTCAGTAATGGAGTTTTTCCTTTTGGGGTTTTGGAATGAGTATGGGTAGTTCCAGTGGTCTTAGTGGAAGATGATGTTGTGTGAGATGGTGAAGATGATGAAGAAGATGATGAGGATGGTGGACATGAAGTTGGATTTCCACCATTCCCTTTGGAATCCTTCTTCTCATCTTTTTTGTCCTCTAAGCTTCCTTCTCCATTTCGAGGTTTAGAACTCTCTCCAACCATTTTGGTGTTCATCTCTTGATAGAAAAATTTAACCATCTTAGTCAAAGTATAGAAATATTTCTTGAATTATTTCTCTTTTGAAGAGGGACCTTCAGGCTCTCTTTCTCTAGACATAATGGCTATGTATTTAGGCTTAGAAATTTGTATTGATTGTACCTCTTCAATCTCAATTGAAGGAAAAACTTGAGTAGTTTCAAGTGCAGCTCGAATTGGAACTTTGGGTGGTGGATATTGTGGCCTAGCAGCTCTCCTTCTTCTGGGCATTACCTTAGGAGTTGCAACCAATAGCTTCCCTTCTCCTCTCTGCAAATTTAACCTTGTAAGCATCACAATTTTGCAACCATTAAAACCCTAATTGCACAAACTCAAGAAATCAAGCAATTCAACCTTGACCTCTAAAACCAACTTGATATGTTTTTGTATTATTAGTTTTGTTGTGCTAATAACAATTATAGATTTATAAACATGTTCTTGATTCTTGATTTTTGTGGTGAGGTTTCCTTAGTTATTGGTGCTTACAAACGGGTAAATTTCCTTAAGTTAAAAAAGACATTCGTGAGAACAATAGCTTCAAAAATGAATAATGAACAACAACCATGTGCAATGCAGCAAACCATTGAAGAGACACATTAACACAGTGTTTTGATGAAGGAGTTCACCCCTCTTGGGCTACATCACCTTGGTCCAGCTTCCATGGCTTGACCCTTTGTATTAACTCAATGGGAAAAAAATCTATTTACAATGTGTTGAGTCCCAAAATTGCATCTTCCCTACACCTTTTTCTAGCTTCTTTCCATTCATCTGAATCTCCTCAATCATCAGTATCATTGCATAATAGTTTAAAAAAGGGCATTCAAAGTGGTTTCTTGACTATGTGTTTGTGTTGCTATTTGAACTAGATTTTTGTTTATAAGGTGCGGAATCTTGTTAATTTCCGCAACCAACCCAAGTTTCCGCAATTGTTTTGTCAAAGTCTTTAGGTGAATCGAGCCACATGGACAAGTTGCAACCGACGTGGACATGGACCGAGTCCTATTAGCTCAATCGAATTCATCAGAAAAGGCCATAGTCAACGGTGGGAAAAATGGTGGTCAACTCAAGAGTCCTACGGTGATAAAAATCTGTTTTTCACCACGTGAAGCTTTGCGTGGTTGTTCCTAGATCTTGGGGGACAATTTAACACTTTTGGACTGCTCCATGAACCGGATCCAGCAGCCACCTTCCAAAGATTGAATCCTCACGGCAGCCATAGTGCTAAATCTCGGGACGTGGTTGTTTACGTGTCTTGTATCAGCACCGAATGTAGGAAAACAATTATATTATTCTCTGTTATAAATAATGCGTTCTCATACACATATTAGTTAGCTTTTTGATAATTTAATTTTGACTGTAAAGGAACCCACTGTGCTGTAACTTTATCACTGTGTTGTGACTACATTTTAATTCATGAGAAGTCTCTGTTTTTGAGCTCAATTGGTGGTTTATCGTTGATTTCCCAAGGATTGTGCAGAGGGCCCTTGCATAGGCCGAGGTCTTGTTTATTACTATAGAGTTTCATGTTTCATTTATTTATGTTCTTATGCCATAATCATTCACTTGTATATATATCACAGTTCTTATGGTATTAACGCTTGATAGCTGTTCATAGTTTTTCACATTTTATATACTCTTAACTGATCAGTTCTTTTGTTTCAGATCACAATACGCAGCTCGAGCAGCACATAGTTTTCTAATGACTAATGACATGGAATCATTCTTTTCCTTCTGCTGATTTTCATTTCCTTTAGTTTTTAGTCCCAGCATTGTGTTGTTTATTTCAGTTTTGCTCATTTACTTTTCTGCAAGTTAGTTATTGAATTGCTCATGACATTCTCAGTTACCTCCTAAAGCCAGAGCGAGTCGAATGGTGAGAGATTGAAGTATGAAGTGTGTAGTTTGATATTAGTTTATTTTTCTGCAAGTTTGTTATTGAATTTCTCATGACATTCTCAGTTACCTCCTAAAGCCAGAGCGAGTCGAACGGTGAGGGATTGAAGTATGAAGTGTGTAGTTTGATATTAGTTTATTTTTCTACAAGTTATTTATTGAATTTCTCATGACATTCTCAGTTACCTCCTAAATCCAGAGCAAGTCGAATGGTGAGGAATTGAAGTATGAAGTGTGTAGTTTGCTATTAGTTTTATTTTCTGCAAATTAGATATCAGATTGCTCAAGTTTTTTATGATTACCTCCTAAAGCCAGAGTGAGTCGAATGGTGAGGGGTCAGAATATGAGTTGATGTAATGTGATTTTAGTTTACTTTGCTTGCAATTCTTAGATTTCTTTGAGTTCAGTTTTTCTTATATTTTCATGGCAACAACGATAATGGGTTTCATGGTCACTAGCTCACCATTGTTTAATTAGAATAGTGGCACATTTTCACTCTCTTTTCAAGAATTAGTTTCATCATCGCATGTTTTTAAAAAGTTCGAAGTTTTGAAAATCATTTAAAAAGACATCATTTCCTTGAATATTTATATCATACTTTTCTTTTAGAATTTCCATCTCACATTAGGGAATTAACAGAAATAAACCCAAAACAAAACAAAAACTCAAAAATGACAAAAAAATAAGAAATAAGTTATCTTGCACATATAGTGCGCCGCACTTCAACAGTTTACGACTCCCAGATTGACAATTAACACAACAATTTAGAACACTCTGAATTGACCAAACACAAAGCTCTATGGTTCTTCATACCTACACCAATGTGTTTAGAAGTTCCAAATTAGCCAAAAACACTTCTTTCTGATCTCCATTTGGTCGAAAATTGAGTAAGTTATGCTTCGTTCAATTTTTCCTAGGAAACCTCTGCTAAATTCGGAGAGACTCAAGTTAAGTCTGTGAAAACAGGCAGTTTCCACCTAATTTGGCATGCTTCCAAATTTGCCGACAACTTAATCAATTGTTTAATTAATTTTTAAATGACATTAATTAAGATTAAGCACGATTAGCAGGCTAAGCACTATCCATTACTCCGTCGGTCATTTAACATGCATTTAAATATAATTTCATGGCTTTACATTTTAAATCCTCCACCCATGGTTCAATATTTAGGCCTTGATATTGGGAGGGGGAGGTCATGGGTTTAAACCCACCCTCCACCCATCCCATATGTATTTTTATCATACGAAATATATAACATATATATACCATTAAATTCAAACATATTCGGACATTGACCTAATTTGGATGCAGATTTAATGTTTAATATATATATATATATATATATATATATATATATATATATATATATATATATATATATATATATATATATAGTTAAAACTATATAATAATATTTAAATAAAAACAAATTTGAATTCCACCTTGGAGCCAACTAGGCAATTTTACCTTCCCTGAGACAAATTGGTGAATCCGAAGGTGACACTTGTCACAACCCCATTAGGCAAAAACTGAATAAGATTCTTCTTGCTGACTGGACTACTGACTAGACTGCCACGTGATCATTTTGTCCCATTCTGCAATTTTTTTATCTATTTAGGAAAACAAATAGCAAGACTTTTCTCCTTCATCCAGACTCTATTTTCGGTGAAATGAATTGTGTTGCAATCATCTTGAGGAGATGGACGCAGTCATATAGTTTTCGAGCCGATGTGATAACTTTTATTTTTGAGCTAAATATTGAGCACCTGATCAACAACAAATGCATCCCAACATATATCTTGCTTTTGTTAAATAATCTTGTGCTTTTAAGACACTTTCCACTCATAATAATTCAAAATCATGGCAACAATAAAAAAAAAAAGGAAAAGAAACTACAAGCCTATCACACCAAGAATAAACCTCCTTGGAGTTACCAAATCTTGTCCAAATTATGTTGTGGGTTTGATTTCAAGTCAATGTTATAAGATACAACAAAACTAATAAAACATACACGAAAATACATCAAAAGTTGAAGTAAAACAGTGAATTTAAAAACTCTAGCATACACCACAAAAAATCTATGACAAAAGAAAAAGAAATGATGGAAATCAAAATTAACTCAAATAGAATCCACGGTGAGACGAGCTCCAACTCGCAGCAAAAATAGAAAGAGATATGGAAAACATCTCGATCTCGTTATGAATTCATAAGTAGGAACAATATTGAAATGCACATAACAAAACCACAAGATAAAATCACAACCTAACACTAAGGATGGACTACAAATTCATTATGAGTTTTCTCCACTTCTTGTAAACATCCCTTTACCTAACTGCTCTCATACAATTCAATATTTTTTGGAGTGCTTATTTGCACATAGATTAAAAACCACTGGTAATTTAATAGTAAAAGAAGTTAAGATAATAGATTTTGAATATGGATCACATGCTAAAATGTACCCTGTAAACCAAGTGCCCTTTATGCCCATGACATATTAGCTACAATTTCCCTCACATATAGTAATCATACACCATAATTATAATGCATATTTTCTCTATGATTTGGCCAACCTAACTTTAACTCCATACTTAATAGCAACTAGTATCCTCAATTACCACAATGACTTATGCTTATTCTCATCACATCCCCTAGAGCAAGAAGCTAAGGTATTTGATTATTCAAAAGGGTACCTTTTAAATAGCAGTGACAATAAACTAAAAATAAGACAAAAAATGCTAGAAACAGGTTATTTTTCCAACCTTGCTCCAAAATTATTCTCATCAATTGCCAAACAAATAAGTTAGAAGAAAAATAATAAATGAGATCTAAAGAAAAATTCTCGTAGATTCATAAATTGGTGTTTCACATATAATGGAAGACAAATTATCAAAACAAACATTTCAAATATATATAAATACAATTTAGAATGAACTAAAATGAACGGGAGAAGAAGAATAAGAATGAACACAAACCTAGAATGTGTAGTAAGACCACATGCCAGTTAGAACTCCTGATGGTGGAGATGTCCCTGGGAGTTTACATTGATGAGATGTAAGGGGGAAATGACTTGCTCCATCATATGGAGTAGTTTGGGAAATAGATGAAATTGAATAAATCCCATAGTGAGATGTTGTGTAGGTTTTAACCCTATACAGAAATTACCTACATACTAATTCTAAAACACATAAAATAAACAATGCGAGAGCATAATACATAAAACACATATATACTAAGATTTTCCCCTGGATCCAAAAACCTAGCCTACTAGATTGATTTTTCATTATATTCCTTTTAATGTTACAATACAATACATATTATATATATATATATATATATATATATATATATATATACATGCCAAAGCATCCAATACCATGGACTGAAAGTCATCATGCCCAAAATCATGTGTGAAAATGATGGAAAAAGCCATAGCTAGGTTTGCCCCACCTAATGTAGGGTCCAAAAAGAATTTCCCCAAGCTACTACCTTGGACCCTGTAGAGAGAGGCTACCCACCTCGCTCAAATCCCATATGAGCCCCCCCCCCCCTGCTATGTAACGAGGGGGGGATCTGCTCCCCCTATAACCCCCTGTTTAACTAAGGTAGCTAGTCGTGGAAAGAATATAACACAACCCAACATGTTGCACCTCCAAAACTCCTATATGAGTGACTTCCATATCCGGAGGATCTATATGGACCAAGACTATAATTTCCTACACCTAGTGATGCCTAACCAGAAGCTGTTCCTTGGAGAAGAAGTTGGTGCCCCAAGTACAACAATGTTGAATAGTTTAATGAATAAGGGAGGTTTATTGCAATAAGGTCTACAGATAAACTTGGCAGTGCTGCATCACTTAATCCATATGGATTTAGACCAGCAACTAGTACTGATGTTGGGTTCACAACATTTCGATGACCAATAAGTGACGGGTTGACTAGCCCATGACTTAATCCACCATATTGTTAAAAGAGATGTACATCACCTTTATCCTTCAAATTAGGAACAACTTGGCCCTGGTTTGCTACAACTTTATTCTTTTTCCCTTCAAATCATAATTTAGGAAAAGTTGATGCCCATCTATTGATTTAACAAGGTCTTCTAGGGTTTGATTTGTTGCTTCAATTTTTTTGTAAAGAATAACAGAGTATCCTTTTGACTTACTAGTTTGTCTCTCAACCACCAGTGCCTTCTTCAATGTCTCCATAATGAGAGAAAAAGTTAGTCATTTGAGCACATTGCATGTGTTCAGGAACATTAACCACATAGATGCTTCTTAAGTTAGGATTTTTTGTAGTTGGTTGAGAGGGATTAGTTGGTTGTATGGGTTCTACAGGTACCATGGGTGGAAGAAGGTGTTGTTGGAGTTGAAAGGGATTAACTGGTTGTATGGGTTGTTGAAGGAGTTGTTTCAACTACAATTGCTCCTGTCCAACAATAGCCAGATTACAGACAACCATTCTACCATAATCATCTTGATGTTTTCTTCCAACACACTCAAGTCACAATCAACATGTTGGAAAGATTTTAAAGTAGATATTGTGAGGCATGAAATCATAAAAAAAAATTTAATCTTTACCTTTTTGGTATTAGATATCATTGTCATATCTCCTACTTGAAGTGAATGAATGAAAGCCATGATTGAACAAAAAGTTGGACACAAAGGCAATTTTGAGAAGCCAAACTGAAACTGTGCAACAAACACAGTATTATATTAGTCTCCAAAATCATACAATTTACTACACATATCGAGCTGAAATTTATATAAAGTCCACGAAGTAACAAAACCTTAAATAACAACAATACAACTCATGAAAGGAGTTTTCTTTAACAAGTATAAATACTTGCCTTTTCTTGAGTCACACTTACTACTTTTATGCTCAAAGGTCACATTTTCTTGAGCCAAATAATGCAGTCACCTCAGGGCGCACACCATTTAGCAAACCAAAAATAAAACAATCAAGAAGCCAAAAAATGTATTGGATTTTGGATATGCAAAGCCAAACTAAAATATGTTGAAACATAGCAAATGCAACCTAAAATATATCATGTTCTTGTTAAGCAATCATGTGCTTTTAGGACACTTTCCACTCATAATAAATGAAAATCATGCCAGCAAACAAGACAAACTCCAAGCCTATCACAGCAAGAATAAACCTCCTTGGAGTTACCAAATCTTGACCAACGCTGTGCTTTTGATTTCAAGTCAATTTTATAAGATACAACCGAACTAATAAAACATACACAAAAATACATCAAAATTTGAAGTAAAACAATCAATTTAAAAACTCTAGCATACACAACAAAAACTCTACGATAAAAGAGAAAGAAGAGATGGCAATCAACATTGGCTCAAATATAATGCACAATCATATGAGCTCCAACAGGTAGCAAAGAACAAAAACATATACACAAAACATCCTAATCTCATTATGCATGCATAAGTAAGAACAATATTGACATGAAAATAACAAAGGCACAAGATAAAATCACAGCCTTACATTAATGTTAGACTATGAATTCATTCAGATTTTTATCCACTTCTTGAAAACACCCTTTTAGCTAACCTCTCTCATACTTGGAGTGCATATTCAAACATTACTTGAGATAATGGTACTTTGTAAAAAAAAAGAATCATGAAAAAGATTACTGTAAAAAAAATTGAACATTTTGGGAATATAAAAAAAGGTGACTGTCAACTTTACTTTATATCTCTTAGATGCAAAAAATCTACAATCTACATAAAAAAAATCTATGTATGTATAAAATTTAGCATCTATATACAAAACAACAATCATATAATATATGAGATTTGCTGAGTGAATATGAAAGAATATATATTATGATATCTAAAGGATATATATTATTATGAAAGTTCATGTCCATAAACAAACATAAATTTATCCGGTGAATCCCACCAATGATAGAAAGCCATAGATTTTACAAATGAATCCAGCATATACACATTATAAAATCCCCCAAACAAAGAATCCCGTATCATAAATTTGTATAATGAATCCAACAATGCTATATCATGAATTTACTAAATGAATCCAATGTATACAGACATGGCTTAAAGAAAAAAACTTCCTAAAAGAGAAATCAGGACCCAATTTCTATTAATAATAGATAAAAGCTCTGGAACATAACTAGCATTGACCATATACTCTCTCCACAAAAATTAGATTTTATTTTGGCCCCCTATGTCCCAAACAGTGATACTCATATTCTTAAACCTGAGAGTCTCTATATTTAATCCTATAGTGGGCATTGTTCTCACGTACTCCCCTAGTTTGAATTTGTAGACAATTGTTGTCTTTCCTATATACAAATCCCATAAACATAGTATAGTCTTACAAAGACATTCAACACCATAATTATATAACATATAATATAGAGGAGTGTCCAAGCATGATTTAATTTCGCATATAATTTTGGTGGGAAGTTACATCTTCTCAATATTTCAATATGATCAACAAAAATAAGGACATAATGTAGGATTTGTATACATATTTTATGCATTCAATGCCAAAATATTTGATGATAATAGAGCAGACCATGAAAGAACAAGAAATGCAAATTAAATCCACAAACAAACAACTATTAGGCATTAAAACAACTAGCGGTTGTCGATGGAATTATGTAAGCTTTTACTCTATCTTTGCTGAGTTGATTCTTCATCATCATAGTATTCATCATCCTCTGCACTAGCATCCTGATATTTCATTTAATCAGACACCAAATAATTCATGTTGCTCTCTTCTTCAGTAAATTCCATCTCATCCATGCCTTCACCAGTGTACCAATGCAAGAATGCCTTCCTCCTAAATATGGTAGTGAATTGCTTGCTCACTCTCTTGAACATCTCCTGAATGGATGTTGAGTTCCCAATGAACATGGATGACATGGACAGGCCTTTTGGTGGGATATCACATGCATTGGATTTCACATTGTTGGGGATCCACTCCAAAGTGGGAGGAATTCTTATTCTGAACATTCATCATCTCTTCATCGATCTCTTTGGTTCTCATCTTGGCTCTGAACATGGTAGATGTAGTCAGGTACTTGTCGTGACGTTCAATGGGATAAGCACCTCATATCATGGAGTTAGCTCCCTTAGTTATGGAATGGATGAACCAAGGTGGAGTGGACTTGCCAGCGTAATATTCCTTCTAGAAGCATCCAGAAGTGACCCAAGGTGAGTTTTTAAGAGCGAACTCATGCCTTTTTCACTTTTACAGGGGTTTGCACCCATCACTTAATAGACAGAGCGATCAGGTTCACGGGGGACATAACTGTTGGGTGTGGCACCGCAAGCAATGCTAGGAGAAAGTGCAAAACTAGTATTTAAGATATTTTAAGGTCTTTCTCCCATTTTCGAGGCTTGACATGAAGAGCTGAGGCTTAAGACTTGCAAAGGAGGTATGTATGAGTGGTAATGAACTCACACAAACTGTAGAAAGTCATGGTGACATTTTTTTGTGTAACAAATCTGTATTGTTGTGAACCACGTGAAGTCAACATAGGAAATACCACCATAAAGAAGTGAAGATGGAGGAAGGGGATCAAATTCACTACCAGTTTACATAGATATGAGTTAAGCTGACCAGGAAACCTCACACAGCAGGTGACTCCACTCATTGTTGCATATATCAAATGGTTCAAATCACCGAAGCTAGGAGTTGTGAACTTGAGAGTCCTGAAGCAAATGTCATAAAGGGCCTCATTGTCCAATACCATACACTCATTTGCATTCTCCACTAGCTGATGCATAGAGAGCATGGCATTGTAAGACTCCACCACTGTGTCAGACACCTTTCTAGAAGCAAAAATAGATAAGGTAAGAATCATTCTATTAGGGTACTCCTCCCTAATCTCGGAGATCAAAAGAGTTCCCATTGCAGATCCAATACCTCCTCCCAAAGAATGACACTCTTGAAACCCTTCGAGACAATCATAGTTTTCCTCCTCCTTCCTGATGACATCCAACATAGAATCGATGAGCTGAGCCTCTTCAATATAATGGCCTTGGCCCAGTTATTTCTAGCCCTAGACTAGCCAAAAATGAAGTTATGAGGCTTTAAGATCCGGCCATAAGGCCCGGTTCACATGTTTTCCATGGTCCCAAGCTCAAGATCCATGAGCACAACACGGGGCACAAATCTACCATAGCTTTCCTCATTGTAGTAAACATTAACCCTTTTGATTTGTAGATCATAAGTGCTCGGGTATCTCCTGGTGGGATCGATCCCGTGCTCATCACAGACAACTTCCCAAAACTTGTCATCGATCTGGTTGCCACATTGCACACCATGAACGTGCAGGATCTCACGCATCTTTAAAATTTAAAACTTGAAACATGGAAAGACCAAACCCTAGAATAAAACCTCAATTAAAAAATAGAGGATTCATAGAAAACCAACACAAAAAGAAAAGACGGAATAGGGAAATGGCCTGGTACATCTACCAACTAGTAAAGAAAATCTAGAACTATGAGATGGGTGTGCTCTAGGTGAGGTTATAACTACCATGTCCTAATAGGTAGTATATATGTGTCTCTAGTAAGATAGACAAGAGAAACACATCACCTCAAACCAGGGTTATACGCATTTAAATTGTTTAGGTTTTTTATATTTTTAAGTATATTTTTCTATTGGTTTTTTAAAAAAGCTCAGTTAAATTTTACAAAGATTATTGGAATGGAAAATAGATTTGGACATCAATGATAATTGCTTTAAAGAAATTCAAAAATAAAAAAAAATTAGACTCTTCTTGTGTAGATATATCTAATATATAAATTATAAGTTTTTTTATGTGTGCATTTCGTGTATAATGCATATTTTTAGTTTGGCATGTCACATGGCTTTAGGAATGTTTAATATGTTTTCGGTTGGAGACATAGACTATGTGGGTATATGTTTGCATAAGGAAGATTTATTGTATCTATTACAACAATCTAGCACCCTTATATAATGTAGATTCATAAGCATTAACAAGCTCATTTTGTGCACTTAGGAAGGTAACCTATAGTGACCTCAATAATTCTTCCACAGACTTCTACTTGAATCTTGTCCAACTTGAGCAAGACATCTCTAATGGTAATATTACTAAAGTTTTCTAGTGGAGGAACGAGTTCAATTTTGAAGAGTGAGCCTTAACAAAATGGGTAGTTGTATCATAATGGAATAGTGAGTGGTATGGCAAGTGAAAGATGAAGAAAAATCACAAAAATTGTGCCTACCAAATATAGGGAAAATAGAGTCAAGGATATCACTCTAAAAAGGGTTGTTTGATGAACAGTTAAGGAGGAGAGGATTGCAGATAACATGCCAAAATAAAACCTATTAGTGTCAAAAATAGTTATGGTAGTGAGTCTTGGAGAGTCCTATTAGTACTAATATTGAACAAGTTGGAGGACATGTTTCCCTACAATGATATATTAATTACAATAACAACTTCTTTAATAGTGAGGAATTATTATAGATAGCTTCAAGGTGGATTGACAATATGGTAGGATGGGTAGGTTTTGCACTCTCTCCACTGAATTTCAAATCCCCAATCGGACTCTAGCCCATTTTCATAAAGATAAAATGGTATATGCCCCTCAAATAGAGGTGCACTCCAGTTTGCTTTGAGACACCTCAACCATTGTTATGTCACAAGTTATTGGCATACATGGCTTCGAGGTTGTTGAATACACTCTTAGATTATAGTGCATCCAATTGGTTTAATCTAAAACCTAGCCTAGGTCATTATAACGAGTTACCAATTCCCATTGTTCCAAAAAAGGAATTAATATATGCAAATATATAACAATAAAAATAAAATGAGAAGGAGAATCCCCATACAATACTACCATCCAAATGATAAATGCCCCATTATAAAGCCTTCACAACAGATTCTTTGCAAGAGATTCCTAGAACTATCCAACAACATTAAATGCATGAAAAAATTAAGCCTCTCATGTGATAGAATCATACTTCCAATCTTATGTTAAGATTCAAAAATTCAAATAAAATGTATCCCGAAGGGAGACCTCCTTCATCCACAAATTATCCACCATTATGATGGTGAGGGAGATCACCTTATAAAGTGACTCTCTTCTCTTATACAATTATATGTTATATTTTAACTAAATCCATGACAGGTAAAACAAATATTATGGTGATCGAGTAATTAGATCCCTCCTAAATTTCTGGTGGACCATGTTACAACATGTGGAAACTAGCCCTTCCTTGACAATTAGATCCCATCCAAAAATAGTAGTAATATGCCCCAAATAATTCTCTTTAAGTGGATTCACCACCACAAATAGGCATCAAACCAATTCAAATACATGTGTCCACATAGAATGCACACTCTAAAACTATGCATGCATGCAACCACTCTGCATCTGTGATATCCAAGGTAATCAGCACCATAGATTTTTTTTATCAGGAAAATTGATAAAATTGTCACCTATAACCGAGGAGACAAGGAAACAAGTCAATGGAATTTCTATTATAATCCTAAGCCCAACACAAATTCCCACAAGCCTCTCTAGACATGTAAACCAAGTTTTGAACTTGTTTGGGCCCCTATATTGATTGGAAAATGCCTTCTAGTGTACGATATACATCCACCATTTTCCCTAACCTGATGGGCTAACTACATAGATAAATATGCAATATGACAAGCAAGTAGAGCACTCCATGAGAAGATAAATGCTCAAAATACTAAAATATAAAGTTGTTCATCTCCCTAAAGAAAATCCAAGGAGATCAGTGTGAATTAGGGTTTTTACCATGCCAAAATTTCATGAGATTGTGTGTGTGTGTGTGTGGAAGAATAGTAATAAATGTCTCCATGAGTGTGCCCTCCTAGAATATATGAAAATATAAAGAAGAAACACTTTGCAAGTTCACCCTAAAAGAATAATTTCGCCAAAAGATATGGAAGAAAGGAAAACCCCCTAAAAAGGTTTTTTAACAAAAAAGAGCATGTATCAGTCACAATGTGTGGCCCTCCTATGTGCCACAAGTCTTCCAATGTGAAAACCGTCCATAACGATCCCCAAATTAAATAATAATATTAATAATAATAATAATAATCTAACTTTAAGGCCACATAAAAACAAAAAACCGAATCATTGTATGAGACCCCCTTATTCATGGTACAAGGGACTCACCTATGCACACTAATTTCATTGCTAATATCTATGAAGGTGTAGTCTTACGGTGGAGGCTAGAGTGGTTGAAAGAAAAATTTGCTCTCTCATCCACTTAGATTCAATTCCAATGGACATGTTTGTTCTATTGTGATAATTCTCAAAGAGTAGGTGCCGCCACCAACATGACATCTCGACTGTTTCTAAGTAATAGGTTATTGGCATATATGGATTACACATTGTTGGATATACTCTTGGTGATATAGTGGTAGTTAGAACATTTGATCTTGGGCCTCACCCATATTACTCCAATGTGTTATTGAATCAGCATAGTTAAATTATAAAAATTAAAATCTATGAAGGTGTACGTACTCTACTAGCTACAAATTACAACAAGGAGAATATTTTGAGACTCGTGCCCAAAAGTTATCTGGGGCCAATGAGTTATTTTGTTAACAAATTAATATGGGTTCAAACATATGTGACCCTTGTTGAAGTATACAATATGATAAATAATAAAATCATCTAGATCTCTGTATCTAACATGAGAGAAAAAGGTACCTGGATCTCTAAGACTCTAGATTAAAGAGTGTTGAAGTAGACATCTACATCTATAGATTCTAGATTTTACCATTTGGTTTTAGGATTTGTGCGAAGGGAAAAGGAGATTTTGGGTTTTTATATTTATTAATAAAATTGGAAATTACAAAGGAAATTGACAATTAAGTCTGAAATGCTAATGTGGATGTAAAAACACAAAGAAGTCATCCATGAAGAGGAGAGATTATAGATCTCTAAGGGGAATGCTTTCAAAGTACCAACCTAGGAATAAAATTGCCTATGTAGGAATCAATTCAGGGAGTGCTAGAGAAACACAAGGGAGGACTAGGTCAAAATAATGCATGCAAATGAATGATTAAAAGTTTGTGATAGGAAATGTCAGTGAGTTCCAGGTGTGCTAAGGAGGGAGCGACAATGTATGTTAGGTAGTGTTAAGGCATGCTAGAGGCCAGGGAAACATGCCCAGGTGTGTCACATGCTAGGGTGTCTCAATGCATGCGATAGAGCATTATGGAGTGCCAGTAAAACAAGGGAGCACTGGTTTCAAATGCATGGAAATGAATGAATAAGAGTATGTGACAAGGAGTGCCAGTGAGTTCTAGGTTTGCTAAGGAGGGAGTGACAATGTATGTGTTGGGCACAGGATCCCCCAAGGGTAGTTTTGGGGCTAAAAGCCCATATTTTGGTCAAATTTTGTAATCCAAGTGTAAGGACTCTGCATTTTTTGGTCACGGAGCGCGTAGGTATTAAAGAGTCATAGGGTTGTCCGCCCTTATTTTGGAAATGTAATGTCGGCTATGAAATATCTACCCATGGTTTGTGGACCATGGGATTGTATAAATAGAGCTAAGCTCTAAGTAGCTTGATAGCAAGAATAGAAGAGACACACATGAAGATATGATGTATGAGAGATAGCTCTGACGTAGAAGTATAAGTTTGGGTCGTAGCGTAGGTAGAGGCTCTACAGGTAAGTGCATAGAGGCCTAGGGTAGAAGTCCGCAGCTAAGTGTGCAGACCCCTGCAGTTGAGTGCGTAGGGCGGGTCGAGTCTGTAATCGTCCAAAATTATAAATAAAGAGAAGTATTCTACAATTTTGTGTCTTTATTTCCTATTTATGCATCTTTTCATGTTGGGTATGAATTTCACTTATATTGCTTATATGATGTGTGAATGTATGTAAATGTATTGGTTAAGTGAATGCAAATAAGAAAATTTGTTTACATGAAGCTAAATAAGATCTGTTAATAAGATAAGTAAGACACTTAGCCTAGTTTGAGAGATATGGTAGTTCGCTACCCTAGTAGCGTGAAAGACCCTAAGCCGTAGGTTAGAGCTACGCGAAAGCCAATTATACCCTTTCACGAAGGTACTGAAGGGTGGAACAGAGGGCTAAAAACATGTGCGAAGGCAGGTATATCCGGAATAAAGCAAACTCACAACCATCTCTAGGTGTGGAAAATTGGTTCCAGCATCCCCCCATAATGCTTCGATTGAGACTTCAGTCCACGCTCTGCAGGTTGATGTCGGAAGGGCCACTAGTGTAGGGATTTGTTTGGCTAACTAACTCTAGACCTGGGTCAGGCCCCTTCAAGCCAATAAATGGTTCCGTTGCCAGGACTGGAATCTGCATAAGAGAAGTGTGATGTCATATCACTGGAATCCAACTAAGAAGGAGATTACAGACTGGATGGATAGAAAAATCCACGAATTCACGACACAAGAGAACAGAAACCCACAACTAGCAAAGGAACAGTGGTTGGACCACTACCTGTATACAGACATCCACGAGATATTTTTCTGCTCTTTCCCTATTGAGCTATATGAGTGGCTCGCAAAGCTAATAGATAACCAAGGAAGGTGGAAACTTGATGGTCCTATTGTGTGGAACCCAGAGCTAGTGCGAAGGTTGGAAGCATTGGAGGATAAGATCACCCATGCTATCTATCATTAGCTTGATCACATCATAGGAGGATTTGTTACTGAATTCGTGGTCGACACCTCAGTCAATTATAGTGAGGTGAAGTGACGCTTTTTCAAAGGACCGTGACATAAGTACATAAAATATTTGAATACTTGGATTAAAATGTTTTTGTGCAAAATACAGGTTATGCAAGTACCTTGATGTTTACGACTACACGAACTGGAAAAATTTACAGAATTGAAGGAAAAAAGGGTCTAGAGTATAGCCCCTTGATTTCACCTCCATGAAGGGATGAAGAAGCGATAGCGAAGGTTTCTCCATGAAGTGCTATTAATTTAATAGGACAAGGATTCCCATGAATACCACCTCTACCCACACCACCTCTGACTTCACTACCATCACCTCCAACTTCAGTCGTACCACCTCCACCTCCACCACAGTTCAGTATGGAAAATATAGTGAAGTTCCCTTTATTCAAAGGCTTGGGAAATGAGGACTCAAACCAATTCTGGTTCAATGTGAGGGTTGTATGGGAAGCTCAAGGTGTTACAGATGATCACATAAAGAAGGCGACATTGGTTAGTGCTCTACAAGATCGTGCACTAACCTAGTATATTAAGTACTCTAATGATAACCTGAATTTTGGAGTAGTAGACATCCAAACAACACTAAATAGGGAATTTAGCAGGCCTAAATCTAAGGCACAGTCAGTTGTGGGATTCAAAGAGATTGTGATGCAACCAAAAAAAATGCCTTGGGAAATAGATCAAAAGTTGAAATGTACAATCTATGTAGCCAACATGAATTTGACATATGGATAGCATCATGAGTGGTTTGTGGCTTTGCTACTACCACACTTAAGGAGTGTGCTATCACAACAGAAGATAACAACTGAGGTAGAGGCCTTGGAGATTTCCATGAGACTACATGAGACTTCGATGCAAGATCCTAATCTAGGATTTCACCAGATCCATGCGCAACTATAGAATCTATGCATTGAGATGCAAGGTTTGAAGCAGGAGAGGACAGTTCGACTAGAGGTATGCAAAGAAGTATGGTGCTTGAATGTAAGAGTTAGGGTCACGATAAAGACCGTTGCCTGGTCTTTATGAATTAACTTGCAGCGGGAAGAGCAATGCATTTAAGGCTGGAAGCTCAAGTAGGACCTAGCACAGGGCCTACATTATGGTGCGCTATATGTCAGGTAGCTGGAAAACATGCCATAGATAACTGTCACTTGCTACATAAGTATGCACAAGCATCGCAACAGTTGTTCTGCAACTTTTTTAGGTCGGTAGGACATGATGAGTGTACATGCAGGAGATATGAATTGATGATGGATAGAACTCCTACTACAAGGTTCAAGCTGAAATGCGGCCCCTTAACTAGAATGTAGGAATGACATGGATGGGATTTTAGGGGCGCGGATGAGGCCAAGGTGGAGGAGGACTTGGTAGAGGTCGAGGATAGTTGATTTGCTAAAATTGCAGAGGACCAAGACACTATGCTTGTGATTGTACTAACCCAACACACCCGTCGTGCAATTATTGCACGTTGTTTGATCATGAAATAGAAGACTATCCTACACTGATAGCTAGGATACGAGACAAAGGGGTGCTACCAGCTCCACCAACTTAGAGCCTGTAGATGATGAGGTATGAGCCACGCGAGGAGGATCCAAACATAAACATAGTGCTCAGGAGTGGGATCACGATAGGGGATGACAAGGGTAACCAACTAGAAGACAGTACATGGGTTCACAAATCACTAGCAAAAGAGGTTGAATTAGACTTGGAGCATGCTCATGAAGCCTTCATGGAAGCTAAGAAGAGCTTTGTTGAGGCCTCCACCTTAGGAAGCAAGGATAAGCCTGAGCCGGAGATGGACCCTTCTATGCTCACAACTTTCCTGGAAACCTATATGAAGTTACTACACGACAGTAAGACTATGAAAGGGTTACAAGAACTCATCAATAGATGTGTTGGGACAGTGCTAGGTGAGCCCCAGATAGTATGAAAAATTGGCAAGCGTAAAATGAGGACAGGATGGGATATGAGACTGACTGCACAAATAGGAGAGTATGAAATGGATCAGTCATTTTGGACCTGGGGCCATATGCGAATGTCCTACCAAATCAGACTTGGGAGCAAATGGGGAGACCTGCATTTCAATGGTCTCTGATTTAGCTAAGGATGGTGAATTAGCAGAAATAATTCCCATGGGGCAGCTGTAGGGGGTGACTGTGGACATTGAGGGAGCGAGCATGCTAGCGGATTTTGAAGATATAGAGATAATGGATGATAGCAATCCCTACCCTTCACTATTGGGAATTGACTGGACTACTGATATGAATGGGGTAATCAATCTGAAGGAGAGAAAGATGAGCTTTGAGAAGAAATCACTGCACGTAATAATACCCTTGGATCCTGTTGAAAGATCGCACTATACATAACTAGTCTGTGATTATGAGAGTGATGATGATCTGGAATGCATCTATAAGATAACACCATGAGACCAAGACTGGCTGAATCCCATCGTGGATAGATGGATTACATGGGATCTTGAGAGTTCCTAAACTTTGGATTGTGATGAAGAAATAAAAAGCTGGCAGAATTGGTTACACGAATTAACTACACAAAATTGCAACATGATGACCCGGTCACTGTGACGCGTGTCGTTAGGGGCAAGAAATATGCCTATTTATGATGGTCTAAATGAGGTAGATATCTTTTTGGATGCATTTGAAAGGGAGATACCAAAAAATTAGCGCCTCTAAGCCTTGGACTAGGCAATATGCGCTACACCTACAAGATGGTGGGGTACACACAAGGGAAGCTTTGATGATTGACACGAATGTAGGAGGATGATGAGAACACGATTTGGGAAGCCTAAGATATGACTGATAGACAAGTACGATGGGCAGAATTATCTGCGTGTGCATCTGACCAAATGGATGCAGGATTATGGAGCAAATCCCCAACTTGAGTGGGTAACATGTTCAGTCATACCCTGAATGTTATCCCAATGAATTGATATATATAAATAGAGCTCCACCATGGGAAAGGCAACTAGGATATACTACGTGAAGGATTTATGATGACATTATGTTTTTAGAATGAGTTTGATAGTATTTATGAGGTGCTACAAGAGGTTAAAGCAACCAGCTTTAGGATACCACAGGATCCTTTAGACCTAATTCAACCCGAATGAGCTACTCAGCTGAGTCACATACTTGAATGTCATAATGTAATTGCTAAAGAAGAAGATGAGGATCCATTAAATATTAACATCCTTGAGACAAAGGGGCACCACGAAGTTGAAGGAACATAGATTGAGAGCCCTGATATAATCATGCCAGTGAAAACAAAACAAGTGAACATTTCTGCTGAGGCAGAACCCAAATTCGCGAAGACTATAGACTACTATAATGCTACGAAGGTAGATAAGGTCATTGAATTGGTCTGTGAATACCAGGACTTATTCCCTACCAATTTTATGGATCTAAAATGAATAATTAGAGACCTACAAGTGATGAAGATCATGTTAAAACTTGACGTGAATCTAGTTAAGAAGAGGCCTTACCACTTCAATCTGAAATACAAGGAGAAGGTCCACTCAGAGCTAGACAAGATGCTAGTGGCAAGCATCATTGAGCTTGTGGAAGAATCTGATTGGGTAAGCCCTATGGTGGTGTAAGAGAAAAGGTAGAACGATGAGATAATGATATTTGTGGATCTCATAAAACTGAATGATGCTTTTGTGCATGATCCTTTCTCAAATCCATACATGGATGAAGTGTTGGACAATGTAGGTGGCCAGGAAGCATATTCCTTCACTGATGAGTTATCTGGGTACCACCAAATCAAAATCCCACCAGAGGATAGGAGCAAGACAACCTTCATGACTGAGTGGGGTTTTTTCCAATACATAGTAATGCCATTTGGATTGAAGAATGCGCCAGCAATCTTTTCGTGCGTGGTTGTTGCGGCATTTAAGGACTTTATTCATAAGTTCCTGGAGATATATTTTGATGACTGGACTATATTTGGGCTGGTTATGTGCCACATAGCAAGCTTGTGTCTGATGCTAGATGCCTGTCAAAGGTACCAGATCACGCTCAATCTCAAGAAGTGTTTGTTTTGCATTCCTTTTGGGAACCTATTAGGGCATGTGGTTTGTAGACAAGGACTAATGGTAGACCCCACAAAGTTCACAGTGATAGTGAACTTGGAAGTGCTGAGGAGTGTGAAATAGTTGCGCACTACTCTGGAAGATACGGGATATTACATAAAGTTTATCAAAGGTTATGCCCAGATCACCGCACCAATGGAAAAATTCTTGAAGAAGGATGTCACGTTCTACTGGAATGATGGTTGTAAGGAAAGCTTCGATATATTAAAACAAAATATGGTTACCGCACGAATTCTAATCTTCCCCGACTAGAAGAAAGAATTTCATGTACATGTTGACACGTCATGTATAGCATTCGGGGCAGTACTAACACAGGATGGAGGAAAAGGCTTGGACCATTGTATCACACTCGCAAGCCATAGATTATCCAAAGTAGAGAAGAACTATTCTACCAGTGAATGCGAGGGGCTAGCCATGGTGTATGTGCTCCAGAAGTATCGGCACTAATTGCTAGGAGGCCATTTTAAAATGTATACGGATCACTCCGTGCTGAAGTACCTAGTCAATAAGCCTGTGTTGGGGGAGGGTGAATATGTTGATGGCTCTTATTGTTCCAAGAGTACAATTTTGAAGTTGTTGTGAATCCTTGATGATTGAATGTGGGACTAGATCATCTATTGCACTTCGAAATAGGGGAGGAACCTACTAACTTGGAAGAACAATTGCCTGATGCGCTGCCATTTGTAGTATGTGTTGCAGATGGTTGTTTTGAGGATATAATACACTTCCTAACAATAGGAACTACAATGGAAGGATACTCTGTCCAGCAAAAGAAGGAATTAGTGGTGCAGGTGAAATATTTCTCTTTCATTAGTGGCCATCTATACAAGACGAGGACTGATGAGATATTGCGATGATATGTATCTAAGTTCAAACGAAGAAACATCCTCACGTATGCTCATGGAGGCGCCGTGGGAGGATATTATGCAGGGAGAGAAACCACACAAAAGATTCTATGCACAGGGTTGTGGTGCCCAACCCTTCATCAGGATTCAAAAGCATATTCCAAGGCGTGTGGTGTATGTCAAAGAACAGGCAGGCCATCGTGAAGGGATGAAATGCCTTTGAATCCACCAATGATGTTGCAACCATTGAAGAAGTGGGAAATATATTTTGTAGGACCCATTGAGCCACAAGGGAAGATAGGGGCAATGTACATTATCACTATGACAGAGTATTTGACTCATTGGGCAGAAGTGTAGCCGGTGAAGGATTGAAAGGGTGCGACAGCCGTGAAGTTCCTATTTGAGCATGTACTAACACGATTTGGATGTCCAAGGATCTTGATGAGTGATCGTGGTACACACTTTTTGAATGAGATGATCAATGCACTAACGGAGGAATTTCAGGTATATCACCAGAAGAGCACACCTTATCACCCACATGCTAATGGGACAATGGAGGCGTTCAACAAAGTGCTTAAAAATGCACTGACCAAGGTTTTCAATACTCATCGAAGTGGTTGGGACCTACACATACCTACAGTATTGTGGGCTTATCGAACAGCATGCAAAAACTTGATGGGACAAACCCCTTTTAGGCTTGTCTATGGTGTGGAAGCCATAATGCCTATGGAATACATCGTGCCTAGTCTAAGCATAGCAGTGATCAACAGGTATGACGGATCATGGAGCCCTAGAAGAGATATTTTTCGCTGGGTTTCATCAACAAGTCCAAAAATAACATGAAAAGGTAAGTTTGATAAATTCCTCGGAAAATTCAGAATGCACTAGTTAGGGCCTTATGTTATTCAGCAAATTACCGATGGAGGAGTGTACAACTTGTCAAGTTAAATGGAGAACCCTTCCCAGGAAAGGTGAATGGCAGTCACTTGAAGCCATACATTGGTGGTTTGGCCATGTGGCTAAATGAAAGTAGCATAGTCTTAGTACTCCATACAGCTAGAAGGAGGCGCAGGCTATAAACTACACTGCCCGGGTTTGGGAGATGCACTATTTCAGGATTGCACGAAGCAGGGAAGTGTAACAAGGTCCATGATAGTGCGAAGGCAGTTGTGCTACTTGTGGAAATAGTGCGCAGATCTACCGAAAAGTGACTGTTAAAGTCACTATTCATTATTTGATGGTCAGATTGTGGCCAAGTGGAGTGAGCAACAGGCACTAAGGTGAAATCTATGGATTAGATTCTTAAAAATTTGCCGCCAATCTATAATTATTGGGCCGAATGTGGGGGGAATGGTTGGATTTGAATTCAAAAGGCACTATAAATTACAAGTGGTTGTCCAGTGAAAAACACTTGCCATTTTGAAAATTCAGTTGTCGCACTATCAGGTGTGTATGGACCGTGTCAATTTTGAGGTTTTGAGAGCAATTTCAACATTTGAGAGATTGCTGAAGGATACACAAGACCTCCTGAATAGAATTATGTCGACACCTGTGGAAGCCATGGACACAGAAGTAGTGACAGCTGAGGAAGCCGTACAGGAAATTGAGGTAGTAGAAGTTGCCTTAGAGAGTGCTGAAGTGGTAGTCGAAAGCCCTAAATCACCCAAGACACCAAGACCAAAGAAGGATACATAAACTATGCTATTGGTGCACATCTCACCAAGAAACCCACAGAGGACCAAGCTCACTTTGTAGTAAAAGCGGAAGGCCATTAATCTGGAGGAAAACGAGGAAGAATATGAAGAAATCCTGGCAAATGAGGAGGATTTGGAAATGGAATTTGAAACCAAGGGTGCAAACCCTATTACTAGGTTATCAAAATATGTTCCTCCATGAAAGGGCAAAGCCAAGGTGCCAAAGCACATAGATGAGAGCAAGAGCTCCCTGCAAGCCCCATTTCTCCTAGATGACATTATTTTTGAGGGGTCACTCTTAGGGTCGGTTCTTGTACTAAAGTTTGAAGATTAGGACCTTGAAAATCACGAGAAATTCCCACATTTAGCAACTAAGCAAATAATGTGCTAACTTATTGACATGATTATTGGAATGATCAAATTAGAGTCGCAAACATGGCTAAACAATGTAGAGAAAGCTAGGCTACTTAACCTGCTCTGGGTACCACATTACCACCGTGCCCCAGTGACCATCTTTATCATCAGGAAGCTGCTCTGTTTGGTGCATGATGGGTATTTGTGGCTGTAGGAGCCCATTCCCATCACATACCACTTAATCCATTGGATCATATGGCTGCATGCTCTCCCAATAGAGTTGCAGGAGTTGCAGGCTCGCACTCCATAGGCTGGCATAGTGTCCACCAGCCTTGCGATCGACACTTCAGTTGCTGCAAAGATGTTGCGCACAAGGATGACCAATGTGATACTACTACTAGATGGGGCACTTACTATAGAAAATGAGGCTGACAAGCCCATGGTCAACAACATGAAAGGGGTGGGATTGAATATGGCCACCTCCCTCAAGAGATGCTCCACCTCTTGCAGGATGGATTCATCACAGAACTTATGTCCCAGTAGAGTCATGCATTGTAAGTGATGAGAGAGAAATGCATCAATATCGAGCAGTTGGGCTTGCAGCACAATGAGGCAGTGGAACGGAATAAGAAAATCATGCGGGTAGTGAAGGAATCCTGTTGAATGGTCTCGGAGTTGAACATTAAAGAAAAATAACTGGTTGAGGCATGCATCCACAAGTGTGCCACAAGGGTTTGCGATGCTTGGACAGAGATAGCCAAGATTCAGCCGGAGCCGAACCTGCAAATCACAGAAGTGTAGTTGAAGGTGTTATCACTTAGTATTTTCTCAAAGTTAAAGAAATAAATCACCGAGGTAACCACAAACTAATCTTTAGGCTGAGGCTCTAGCCAACCTAAGTCCAAAGAGTGCTCTCTCTATATGATTTAGCTTTGTTTGATGCTCCTCAATTGGAAAATGATCTTCATAAGAGTTAGAATATTGTTGTTCAAATGTGTAAGGAGACTTTATATTTACATTTTTCCAAGGGATATAAAAAAAAGTTAATCTAAAATCTTCTCTAAAATACAATATCCATTGAAAAATTTTATCAATGAGAAAGAACACAATGTCTTGGATAACAATCCAAGTTAAAGCCTGATCTTTTCACATAGTTCTTTCAGGTTGATTACTCCAGTGGAGAATTGATTGTAGAATTTATTTGGAGTCACCAAGTGGATCATTTTAACCTTTGTGTGTCTGATCACTATCCACCATCATAGATTAAATATGAACCTGTAAAATATTTCTGAAGAAAATCTTAGTTCTCCCTAGTATGGTCGCCACTATGTTATCACCTATTAATTTCCCAAGGTTAAGGAAAGAGATCACCGAGGTAACCAGAAACCAACTTTTAGGCTTAGTCTCTAGCCAACCAAGTCTAGATAGGGCTCTCTCTATATGATTTAGATTTATTTGATGGGGTATTAGGCTAGTTATGAAAGTTCAAGGGGGTTTTGATTTGTGCTGAAGATTGGGTGGTGGAATTCTTGGAGTAGATAGATAGAGCTAGGTCTTCAAGCCATTGGGCTATGGAGTATACAAATCAATAGCATAACTGGACCAGATCATTAAAGGGAATGCTCACAGGACAGGCTAGCAAAGCAAAATGCAACTCTTTAGGCCTAATGGGTGAAGTGATTCTAACCAGGGTGAAAGGGCACTTAAGAATCCTTGCACCGGGATGAGAATGAAGAACAGAGGGTGATCATGAATAAAGGGCAATTAAGAATCCTTTGCTATATATTAGAGGAGAAACTACGGAATCTGAGGAGCAGTTAAGAATTCCTTAGCTAAGATATTTTAGTAGAAAACATTTAAAATGTAAATATTCATGACAAAGTGCATTCAAGAAATTTTTGAAATACCATTTCATGTTATACATTTATTTTAGATAAAAAAACAAGATTATGGAGACACATAAGAGAAATAGTAAACAAAAGAGAATACTTATTTGTATATTTCTTTAGACAAGAATCTTGTAAAATATCTGAGCTTTATTCCTTCATCTAGCAAGCCAATTCAGTCATTGATACAATAGAAGATAGAATTGAGAGAGAAATTCTATAGAAATGTCTTCGAATCCACCATAAAATACTTCAAATGAAGAAGTATTTATACAAATTCTAAACTGAAATATCTTGAAAAAATATCA
Organism: Pinus taeda; assembly: GCA_000404065.3. Classification (NCBI taxonomy): domain Eukaryota; kingdom Viridiplantae; phylum Streptophyta; class Pinopsida; order Pinales; family Pinaceae; genus Pinus; species Pinus taeda. The sequence goes on along the minus strand of APFE031103942.1, from coordinate 56,061 downwards.
AGTTTGGTTTTACAAATATCTCAAATTGTTTTACATTAATAGAACTTAAATAAAGGACACTCAAAACTAATGAATCTATTTGGAAGTATATATATGTATTAAGGTTGACAAAGAAGAGAAAGTCTAATTTGATAGCAACTCTTAATTGATGATGAGGCATCCACATCACTAACTGCATCCTTTCATTGTGCATTCTACCCCAACAATTCTACAAAATTAGGGTCCATTGATACCTTTTTATATGTCAATATGAGATTGATATGTAAAATGTGAAAGTGTTTATTTTAGATAAGGATGTGTTTGAGATAAACCTCTCTCCGTTTCCCAAAATTCAACTCCAACTGTTCACAATATTCTTTACAAAAAGATGTCAAAAACAGGACTTTGCACAGTCCGAAAAATAAGTTGTGAATACATGCACTTATCTCACTTTTGGTAATACCTGTGTAAAATGTGAGATAACTTTGTGTAGATTAGCCTTTTAGGAAAACCAACCTCCTCCAGTTTATCAAAATTAATCTTGGATTGGCTGAAATAGTTTTTGAAAAACTGTGACTTAAACAAGAAATTTCTAAAGAATGTACCATTTCTACTATGATTTCATCTTTTAACCTTAAATTTATTTTAACTATTTTTCACTTTTACTTTGGATAAAATTCATTGTTTTTGGTGAAAGTGTTTTCATCTCCGTTTAACCCTTACTTCCTCCATGTTTACTTTTTTTTTTTTACTTTTACCACTCTATTTTTCCATCTATCTTCACTTTGACATGAATCTATATGCTTTGTAATTGTCTTCTATGTTGTTTGTCTTCATCCTAGCTACTTTACTTGACTTGGTCTTCAATATAATACTTTGTAAAATTGATACACTTTGACAATTCTTTATTGTTTCCTTTTACCTTCACTGTATATTTTAGGTTTTTACTCTCTATTTCAACAGTAAATCATTTAATTCCATGTTTCCTCCGCTTGTCATTTAACTGTATGTTTTATTTTCCATCTTTGTTTGAGTAGATTTGATAACAATATCATAGTAAATAGGTCTTATGACTAGTATTAAGATTGTTTATCCAATACTTTGGTCTTTTGATCGCATGTAAAATAAAACAACCTATTAGGAAAACGTCAGGTTGACAGGGAGGGTCATTAATGGCTTCATCGAGATTTATAGGTCTATGGAGTGAGTCCAAAGTGCTTTCGAGAGATAAACCATGCGTGAATTGGTTAGCAGAGACTTCAGGTGGCGCAGAAGGGTTACATAGGGTTTTCCCACACAAACAGGCAAAAAGGAGCAAAACTGGGGTTTTCATGTTTAAACAGGTAAAGGTTTGATTTTTATGAATTTTGGCGCAAGGTGAATAGTAAACGATTTTGTCATTTAGTGAGAGGGCAGTAAGAATTTTATTTCGCACTGCTTTTGTGGGCTTGATGGTATTCAGGAGGCGTCACCCGATTCCATTCCTTGAATGACATGTAGCATCGGGGACCAGGTGGAAAACCACTTTTTCGGGTGGGTATCATTCGACGGATGGGTTGGCCCAATATTGATAAGGCCATCAAATATGGAGGGAGATGATCACACAATCTTCAGGTGGGGAAGTTGCACGAACGCTAGTGGGGGGCTCAGCTGGCACTTAAGTGTGGTGGTATCGGGGTTAATGATGGGTTAAGGCAGGATTAAGTCATTGGGGTGATTAGCGGAGAATTTAATCAGGGTTTTGCCTAACATAATTGCAATTCGATTAGTTAGTAGGTTTGGTCGAGGTTTTTAGGTGAGACTAATAGTTTATAGTTAAACTAGGGTGTAGGGTTAACTAACACATTAGAGCTATATATACACAAGGAAATGGGTTTTATTATCATGATTTAATATAGTAAAATTAGTAATTAATATGAAAATATGAGTGGAAATGGGAAAAATCACTAAGTAAATGCTCTTTTTGTGAATTTGATGTTTTTTCACATATTAACATTAATACTCAGGGTAATTTTTTTTGGTGGGTTTTTATGTGAAAATGCTTAATTGAGGGGGGAAAAGCTTTTCCTAGGCAAAACTGTTTTAACCTCAGGAAAGGAATATTATTAGGAAAATGAATGAACTGAAGGGGGGATGAATTTTTATGAGGAGAATTTAGTACTTGATATCCATAAATCATTGAGCCGAGGGTCCGGTCCCTCCCAAAGTTAGAGAAATGCTCTGAGCCTCTTTGACTTAACTTTTTTTAGCATTTTGAACTTTATTATGGGAGATTAGTCAAGTAAAAGGTGAAATGAGAGGAAATTAATTAATTGACTTTGAGATGCATTTGCATGCTTGATTGTTCATTTGTATCTAGAACATATGATGGAAAATGATAAATATGCTTTTGTCTAATCAATCATCATAATTCAACAACCTTTCTACTACTTAGCCATCTACTCACTCTACCATTTTTTCATCTCTTTATTAGGGTGCATTTGAGCTAGCAAACCATTATCAAACATTTTTCTTTCTCTTTACAATAGTAAACTGATTGATTCTAACCTTATTACATCCAAGGGCTTAGATTAAGCAGTTGAGCTCCTTTTATTTATTCTACCTATCTACTTATCTGCCAAGATTAAATAGTTTGGTCAGATTTTTATTCTCTATCTATAGACATGAAATTGAAACAAGAAATAGCCAACTTTAAACATTTTTACTATCATGGATTGTGGAAAAAATTACATATTGCACACGATCATTTATTTTTCACAAAAGGTACATAGTAGTGGAATTTTGACTTGCTCACTTTCATGGTCTTTTCATTTCTTGGAGTTCATGCTTTTCATCTTTTTTGACCTTTTTATTCTTTTTGTCCTTTGATTATTATTTTAGGACATACCCTCTCTACGTTTCTTAACTTTTTGAATATGGAAAACATTTACGGAAAGAAAAGGTATGTACATATTACAAGACTTAACCTTTGCCATTCAAAATTATGACTCCTATTCATATAGGAACCTAACAGAAGGCTCAACCTTCAACTCTACCAAAAGTCAGGGAATAGTGTGCCACTACTGTTACAATAGCAATAACGGCGGTCGACAGTGTAGTAGCGGACTACACGTGACTTTTTGAATAGTCATTTGAGGTCTTGACCACCCTACAGGAGGACCTGAACGTAGAGTGCCTAGCGATAGAGGCGCGTGAGCTACAACAAAAATATGACGAGGTCAAAGGGGCCATGCAGAGGGTCACCCTTACACAAAGGCTCTCACGGATGCAGGAGGCAAAGGTGCTTAAGGAACATGTGGATGACGATTGACACAAAGAAGTAGTCCTAAAAGCATGGCTACAGCCATGTATAGGTGAGGCATATACAATCACAACTTCCATTCAAGGAAAGTTCGTGATACTGTAGGCAACTCAGCAGAAGATTCAAGGTGGTAGTTTAGCGGAAGTCACTGAGTAGATAGTGGAATAAGTCCAGCAGGCAGCGTTCAATGCACTGTTGAGGTTGTGGTCATCCAAATAGAGCTGGGAGGTCTTCGTGCTAAGATCCTTGTGCCTACAAAGTGACTCGAGGGTGAGTCACGATGTTTGTGTTGGGGGCCTTTTGGGCGCGGGATCCCCCAAGGGTAGTTTTGGCGCTAAAAGCCCATATTTTGGTCAAATTTTGTAATCCAAGTGTAAAGACTTCACATTTTGTGGTTGCAGAGCACGTACATGTTAAAGAGTGATAGGGTTATCCCCCCTTGTTTTGGAAATGCAATGTCGGCTGTAAAAGATCTACCCATGGTCTGAGAACCATGGGATTGTATAAATACAACTAATATCTAAGTTGTTTGATAACAAGAATAGAAGATAGACACAGAAAGATATGATGTATGAGAGATATCTTTGAGGTAGAAGTCTAAGTTTGAGTTGTAGCATAGGTAGAGAATCTGCAGCTGACGGCACGAAGGCGTAGGATAGAAATCCATAGCTGAGTGCATAGACCCCTGTAGCTGAGTACGCAAGGTGGGTCGAGTCTATAATCATCTAGAATTATCAGTAAAAAGAAGTATTCTACAATTTGTGTGTTTTATTTCCATTTATGCATATTGTTATGTTGGGTATGGATTTCACTTATCATGCTTATATCATGCACAAATGTATGTAAATTTGCTAGTTAAGTGAGCGCAAGTAAGAACATCTGTTTACGCGAAGCTAACTAAGATCAGTTAATAAGATAAGTAAGACACTTAGCCTAGTTTGGGAGATATCACAATTTTCTTCCCTAATAACGTGAAAGTCCCTAAGCCACAGGTTAGGGCTGCACGAAAGCCAATTGTACCCTTTTGGGAAGGTACCGAAGGGTTAAACCGAGGGCTAAGAAACTTGCACGAAGGCAAGTATAGCTAGAATAAACCAACATCACAACCATCTCTGGGTATGAAAACTTGGTTCTAGCATCCCCCCATACTTCTTTGGGTGGGACTTCAGTTCACGCTCTGTCGATTGATGCCGAAATGACTAGTAGTGTAGGGATTTGTTTGGCTAACTAATGTTGAGCCTGGGTCAGGCCCCCTCAAGCCAACAATATTTTAGGTAGTGACAAGGAATGTTAGAGTACCAAGGAAACATGCAAAGATGTGCTAAGTACTAGGGTGTGCCAATGCATGCTAGGGAATGTTGGGGAGTACCATAGAAACACAAGGGAAAACTAGTTCAAAATTCATGGAAATGAATGAATAAGAGTGTGTCATAGGGACTATAAGTGTGTTTCAAGTGTGTTAAGGAGGGAGTGACAAGGTTATATGATAGATAGTGGCAAGGCATGCTAGAGTGCCATGCATGTCAATGAGTGGTAGGGTGTGCTAGGGAGTGATAATTCATGCCAAGGAATGCAAGGGATGCTAACACATTCCACATAGTTCCAAGGTATTATTAGACATGTTAGGTGTTATGGTATGTCAACATGTAAACTATGTTTCTTAGTTGTTTTATGGCCATGGTTGGATGTGAGCTTTGACTTGGTAGCTTGTTAAGTGGGATGAGTTGAGATTGGAAATGACTAGCCTAAGATGAGTTATAGGAAGTTCTTAGGTTAACAAGACATGGTCTAGTTGTAGTAACCATAACTTGTTCAAGCTATTGTAGTTGAGGCAAGACATGGTTGGGCTAACAAGTCCCAAGAAAAAGTAAGGGTAGTTTTGAGGGCATGATAGACAATCAGTGCCAGGTTGTGCAAAGGAATGAAAAGGGATGTTGACACATGCTAGACAATTTCAATACATGTTGAGGAGTGTTAGGGAGTGTCAGGGCATCATAAGGGATAACTAGGTCAAAATGCATGGAAATGAAAGAGTAAGAGCGTGTGGCAATGAGTGTCAATGAATTCTTGGTGTCCCAAGGATGAAGTATGTTAGGACAAGTTTAGAATAGGACTTGTAGTAGGAAAGACTATGGTTGCGATAAGGGGTTGGAAAAAGAAATTTCAAACAAAGGGAGACTTTAGGTTGGGCACAACATTATTTTTCCAATGGCTCGTTAGGTTCCCAATCCGCAACAAAAGTAATGCTATCTATGAAGGCATGACAATGATGGAGTGCCAAGGTGTGCCATGGAATGCTAGAAAGTACTAAGACATGCTAGGTAGTTCCATGGCATGTTAGACATGCAAATATGTGCTAGGTTCTAGGGTGTCACTCCAACACATGTTAGGGAGTGGTAGGGCTATGTGATAGGGAAACACAATGGAACAATGGTTTCAAATGCATGGAAATGAATGAATATGAGTGTGTGATAGGGAGTGTCAACAAGTTCCAAGTGTGCTAAGGAGGGAATGACAAGGTATGCTAGGAAGTGGAAAGGTATGCTAGGAAGTGATAATGCATGCTAGAGTGCTAAGGAAGCATGCAAAGATGTACCAAGTGACAATGTGTGCCAGTGTGTGCTAAGGAGTGTTAGTGAGTGTTAGGGAACACAAGGGAGAACTAGGAAAAAATGCATGGGAAATGAATAAATAAGAGTGTCTGTGAGGGAGTGTCAATGAGTTCCAAGTATGATAAGGAGGGAGTGAAATGGTATTCTGATCAATGGTAAGGCATGCTAGAGTAGCATGCCTCCATGATGTGCTAGGTGCAAGGGTATAGTAATGCATGCTAGGAAGTGTTAAGGAGTGTTAGGGAAATACAAGCACTAGGTAAAACTAATACATGGAAATGAATGATAAGAGTTTGTGACAAGAAGTGTCAGTAAATTCTTGGTGTACTAAGGAGGGAGTGATAAAGTATGTTAGGCAATGTTAAGGCATGCTAGAGGTCAGGGAATCCAATGTGTCAGGTTCCACGATGTGCCAATGTATGCCAGGGAGTGTTAGGGAGTGCCAAGGAAACATAAGGGAGAACTAGCTTCAAACGCATGGATATGAATGAATAAGAGTGTGTGACAGAGAGTGTAAATGATTTCTAGGTGTGTTAAGGTGGGAGTGAAAAGGTATGCTAGGTAGTTCCAAGGAATTCTAGAGTGCCAGGGTAGCATGCTAAGATGTGTTAGGTGTCAGGGTGTGTCAATGTGTGTCAGGGAGTGTTAGGGAGTGCCATGGGAGTATAATGGATAAAATGTTAAAAATGCATGGAAATGAATAGATAATAATGTGTTATAGGGAGTGTCAGTGAGTTTCAAGTGTGCTAAGGAGGGAGTGACAACATTATATGCTAGGGAGTGCCAAGGCATGCTAGAGTGCAAGGGCATGTGAAGGAGTGGTAGGGTGTTCTAGGGAGTTCTAAAGAATGCCAAGGAATGTAGGGGGTGTTAAGATATACCACATAGTGCCAAGGGATTATTATATGTGCAAGGTGTTATGGAATGTCAAGATGTAAAATATGTTTCCTATTTTTTTTTATGGTCACGGTTGGACATGAGTCTAGAATTGGTAACTTGAAAATTGTTAAGTGGAATAAGTTGAAATTGTGAAATGGTATGCTAGGTAGTGTTAAGTCATGCTACCATGCCAGAGTGACATTCAGTCAAGATTTTTCAGGTGCCAAGGTATGCCAACACATGCTAGGACGTGTTAGGGAGTGCTAGGGAAACACAAGGGAACACAAGGTGAAAATAATGCATGAAAATAAACGATTAATATTTTGTGATAGGAAGTGTCAATGAGTTTCAAGTGTGCTAAGGAGGGAGTGACAAGGTATACTAGGTGGTGCTGAGGCATGCTAGAGGCCATGGAAACATGCCAAAATGTGTAAGGTGCTAGGGTATGCCAATGCATGCTAGGGAGTGTTATGGAGTGCCATAGAAAGAAAAGGGAGCACTAGTTTCAAATGCATGAAAATGAATGAATAATAGTACACAATAGAGAGTGTTAGTGAGGTTTAGGTGTGATAAGGAGGGAGTGACAAGATATGCTAGGTAGTGCCAAGAAATGCTAGAGTGTCAGGGTGACATGCCAAGATGTGCCAAGTGTCAGGGTGTGCCAATGTGTTCTAGCAAGTGTTATGGAGTGCCACAGAAACACAAGGGAGAAATGGTTCAAAATGTATGTAAATGAATGGATAAGTGTGTGCAATAAGGAGTGTTAGTGAGTTCCAAGTGTGCTAAGGAGGGAGTGACAAAGTTATATGCTAGGAAATTCCAACGCATGCTAGAGTTCCAGGGCATGTCAAGGAGCGGTATAGTGTGATAGGGAGTGCCAAAGCATGCCAAGGAATGCAGGGGATTCTAACACATGCCACATAGCTCCAAGGGATTGTTAAATGTGCTAGGTGTTATGGCATGTCGAGATCTACAATATGTTTCTTAGTTGTTTTATGGCCACAATTAGATGCGAACCTTGACATGGTAATTTGCTAAGTGGGATGAGTTAAGATTCGGCATGAGTAGCCTAAGATGAGTTATAAAATATTCTTAGGTGAATAAGGCATAGTGTTGTAGTAACTATAACTTGGTCAAGTTGTTGTAGTTGAGGCAGGACTTGGTTGGGTTCCCAAGTCTAAAAAATATAAGGGTAGTTAAGAGGGCATGATAGCTAAGGAGTGTTAGGGCATGCCAAGGAATGCAAAGGTGTACTAACACATGCCAAATAGTGTCAATGCATGCCGAGGAGTGTTGGGGAGTGTCAAAGCATCCCAAGGGAGTGATGATGCTTCAACCCTATTAGAGAACAACCTCACAATGTCAAAGGAATTTCAACATGATGTAACTTTAATAGTGCCCCACATTCACCACCTGGCTCACCACTCATGGATAATTTAAGGTTATTTCAAGCATTGATGTGGATAATATCATTTTATTTTCTCTTATGTATATTATTCTACACTGACACAATTGAGTTTAGATGTTAAAGACTTAAGAATTAGGGGATTTAGGTGTTAGGGGTTAAGGGGTTAGAAATTAAGGTGTTTAGGAGGTGAAGGGTTAGGGGTTAAGGGTCACAGGTTAAGAGGATAAGGAGTTATGTCATATGAGTTGGTTCATGGACTATAGGTTAGGGGTTTGTGTCTTAAGATTTAATGAGCAAATGGGTTTATGGGTTATGAGTTATGAGTGTAGGGGTTAAAGGGATAGGGAATTTAGTGGTTATGGGTTAAGGGCTTATGGTTTGTGATAATTGGACTCATAATCCCCTTATCACCACTATTAGGGGTTTCCCTATCAATTTCTCTTGCTACCTTCCCTATAGGTCCCCTAGACCCTATGAAATTAAGTCCCAATCCCCCTTCTCATTCTCTAATGCTAGGATTATGGATCTTAGTAAACCATTATTTAACGTCAGATTTCTACCACCCATGCTACCCTTGTGTCCCCTTGCCTCATTCAATAAACCTTAACATAACCTCCCACAACCTTTTTGGTCATTCCATTCTACTTTTCCTAGTGTTATGAACCCCCAAATTTGGTGTCAATGACCCTACAACTACACCCTTAGGTCCCTTGGCTAAGGGATTAAACACATTTGGGGTTATGGGTTGTGATAAGGGAGCCCCTAATCCCCTTATCATAGCTAGAAATAGGCTCATGGACACCATAAACATCTACTAGAGGTGTTGCGATGAAATAAATAATGAATACAAAAGTTGTCATCAATAGTACAGGGATCATCAAGATGCTTAACTGTCCAATGTAAAGATGGTTTTCGATAGATCTACTCACATAAAATACCACATAATTTTTTTATTTGGGACACCCCTAGGATTCAATAATTAATTGAAACTGAGAGAATTCGTTGTTGAGGTGATAATGGAAACAACCTTGACTTGATGGAAAGTGACATTTTGTGAGCCTTACATAACTCGGGTGTCAATTTCATCATCAACAAGAGGCACAATTGACAACTGGAAAACATATCACATTTAGGGCACTTGGTCACAAATATTTATTCATGTTTTTCCACCAAGGGTGCCTTTCAAATTTCCCAAGGCACAAATTACATATTGTAAGAACCTGATTCCAATTATTAGAGCTGCAATCTATTATACACTAACAGATCTATTTTCCTGTTAATTTAAAAGTAATAAAAGGAGCTTGCTGACCTTATCACAAAGCTTTAAACATTTAACATCTTATCAATTTATCATAAGCAACATAAATTAAGGTGAGCATTCCATTGATATCAACTTAACAAGAGCAGTCCTTGGAAAAATACCTGTTCCGGCGGTTGACGATGATACCTTTGTCTTATAGCTCCAGCTGAACGCTCCTTCTCACCGACCCAACCGGATTTACCTCCCAGCCAACTAGGAACAAATTCCTA
>APFE031103942.1:3964-29281 GCA_000404065.3 Pinus taeda | reverse complement strand
TTCTTATGACTTGAGGGAAATGATACACACTAATTACTTCTTAACAAATTGACTAACTCTAACCACTATGGCCTTGGACATATAATGAAAATGAATATAGAACAATGGTCTTAAATTGTTATATTTTGAAAAAAAATATAGTAACATTTACATAGCATCGTCAAAAACTCATTGGAATGATCAATGATGACAAACTTTTTTTGACCGTCACCAAAAGTAACCAAAAAGAGCATTGGTGAGGGTTAATAAAAGATTGTCATTAGAAGTGTCACCAAATAGAAAATTAGTGATGGGCCTTTAACAACCCTCACCAAAAGTATCACCAAAGAGAGAATTAGTGACGACCCTTTAACGACCCTTACAAAAAGTGTCATTGAAAATGGCTTTGGTGAAAAAACTTAAAGGATTATCGCTATATACACTTAAAACAACACTTTTTTAAGGACCATCACCATTTGCGATATTGGTGACGGACCCTAAAGGTCCATCACAAGCATGACCCACACTAATGATCTTTTCTATTGTAGTGTTAGTACACTAGTAGTGAGCTTCGAGGATTGATTTGATCCAATTTTTTCACTCTTATTTCTAGCGCCAAGATCAAATTTGCCTGACATGTTTTATATACTTGATCTTGGATCTATGTGATGGTTCATTGAGCTGAGGATGTATGTATGAGAATGAGAAGGTATCCAATTAGGAATTTATGTTTCATACCTTGAGTAGAGCCTAGATTCTCTAGCCCATGATTGCTAATGGCTGAGTAATGTGCATATATGAATCATGTTTCAATATAGATCAAAATTGGAGTTGCTCGTGTAGAGATTGATTTGAAAAGTTTTGTATGTTGCTGGAGTATATGTTGGTGGTCCTCTCACAATCGTTTTGCAAGATTTGTTGATTAATTTAGCACATAGGCATGTGTCTTATGATTTTTTTTGTATTATGCAAAATTTTATTGTTGTGAGGGTTTGATAGTATTCAAATTTGTATGGCCACAATTTTCTATTAGAGAGAACATATTTTGTGTATTAGTTTTATATCCATTCCATGATGAGATCTTTTTTCTAAGAGAATGTATGGAGAGATGATTTATGGTTAAGAATAATTTAATGGGATTTAGTATTAAACTACATGAAAGGATGTCTTCATAGTGGTAGAGGAGTAGTGACTTCATGAGAGAGGAGCAGGGATAGTGAAGCTTGAACAAAGCAGCAAGTTTCTCATCCATTGATGGTTGAATAGCTCAGTATAAACTAAGAGAGGATCATTGTTCATGGTGGTGACTAGCAGATCAAAGTCTATAGATTCAATTATTAGTTCAGGAGTAACCATGCAAGGATACTTGATCTTGGTGGCCTTCAGAAGATGGTAGTATGTAGATCCATAAATAAAAAAATATTCCAGTTGATCAGTATTATCGATTCTCCTAACCAATCGAGTTTGGCATCATATATATGTGGTCAAGTCTCCATGTTGATGGTAGTCAGCAGGCTATGTAAAAGATCAATCACTTCACATAATATAAGTTCAAGGTATAGTAGCAACATTAAGGGTGGGTATTCTCCCAGAAGGGTTTCCACCAAAAATATTGTGTCTCATTTGTGATTGATGTGATGTGCATGTTTATTGTTTTGTTGCTACTTATGATTTTTAGTTATGTTTATGTGATGCACATGTTATGATGTTTATGAGTTGTTGCTAGTATATATGTGATTTAGTAAGTGAGGTTAAAATTGGTAAAAAATTTACATAGACCACCCCACTTTTTCACACCCCCCCCCATAGTAGTGCTTAATGATTTCCAACAATTGGAATCAGATCAATTCTCTTGGTTGTAGCTTGATCACTGGAGAGTAGATCTGGGGTTTGCTGGCAGAAATTGAATTTTGTTTTTTAGAATGGTTTTCCTCATTACTGTAAATTACAAGGTATCACATAAAAATGTAAAATCTCATTTACTATCTTGTGGATCTAGCATTTGGAGAGAAGTATGTGAAGGTTGTGGCAAGGATCCAATTGCAAATAAAGTTTTGTAGCAAGATGCACAAGCACGATGCATAATCTAAAAGAATATTAATACTGATTATACGAAGAGACTAGTGAGTTTGAAATGTGCCAAAGATATGTGTGACACATTAGAAGCCATTTTTGGATATGGAACGAACAACAATAAGGAAAATGAGAAGAAGAACAATAATAAGAAGAATAAGAAGAAGAGCCTCCAAAAGAAAGAATTGTAGGGATTTATAGGATAAGTTCCTCATACATAACACCAAAGGACATCGCTCACATGGCCAAAAACAAAGCCATGTTTTCTTCATTAAATGATTGTAACACCAAAAATATATATGTTGGTGATGATAGATCTCTTAGTGTTGTAGGGACTAGAACTGTTCATATAGACAATGGTCTATTCAATGATGTATTATGTGTTCCAACCTTATCCTACAACCTTCTATTTGTATATTAGTTAACTCATTCATGTGAAGGTAAAATCATTGAATTTTCATCTCACGGTGTTGTAATTAAGGACCTAAGAGATCCTAGATAGATTTTAGATACTGGCATTGCTAATGATTCTATAAGGTTGTATATGTTTAACAACTTTGGGTCATCAAATCTTCCCTCGGTATTTGTTGCTCATAATGATGATGTGAACAAACTTTGGCATGAGCGATTTGGTCACTTAAACTATCGCTCCCTTCAAAATCTATGTAAAGAAAATATGGTGACAGGTCTTCCAATGGTATCTTGCAGAGATGGTGTTTGCTCCGGATGTGTACTCGGAAAACATGATTGGGATAGTTTTGAAAAACATGCCTCTTGGAATGCCTCAGCCCCTTTACAACTTATGCATAGTGATTTATCTGGTCCACTTCTAGTTGTTTCATTCTCTAGCAACAAGTATTTCTTAACTTTCATTGATGATTTCTCCATATGCACTAGGGTATAATTCTTAAAACTCAAGAGTGAGGTATTTAACATGTTCTTGGCCTTTAAGGCCTTTTTTCAAAAACAATTTGGACATCAAATTCTTAAGCTAAGATCTGATAATGGTGGAGAATAGGTTAACAACAAATTCATCAACTTTTGCACTGAGAATGGAATTTAAATGCAACATACTGTCCCATATACTCCACAACAAAATGGTATAGCTGAAAGGAAGAATCACACCTTAAAGGAAATGGCTAACTGTATGCTTAAATCTAAAGGACTTAGTCTTAATTTTTGGGTAGAAGCAATTAACTGTGCAAATTACATAATAAATCACACTCCTACTAAGGTTTTAAAGAATATCACTCCAGAAGAAGCATGGAGCTCAATTAAACTAGATGTAAGTCACTTCTGTGTTTTTGGAAGTGAAGCATGGGCCCATATTCCAGATGAGAAACATAAATCTTTAGAACCTAAGAGTGAAAAATGTATTTTTGTTGGATATTCTGAATATCTCAAAGGATACAAAATTATTCCACTTAAGTCCAAAAACGTTATCATTATAAGAGATGTAAAGTTTGTTGAAAATATATCGGCCTACGAGCCTAGTTTGGCAGATGTGCCACCTCTCTCTATCCCTTCTACATCTGAAAATATTTCTTCTTCATATGATGAAAATGAGGATAACAATGTTGCCCCACCTCCTCAGGATCCTCCTTCAGCTCCTCAGCTTCCAAAATGGGACGTGCTACTTGGGATGCATCAGTTGCTCTTGTCGGTGATCCTACATATCAGCGACGTACACATTCCTAGTTCGATAGAGCCTCTCCTTTACTAGCTTAAGCTTCAACTAATTATGATCCTGACACCTTTGCAGAAGCTTCAGGTCATACGGGTCAGGACACAACTATGAATGAAGAATATTGTTCATTATTGCCAAATGATACATGGGATCTTGTTCCCCTTCCTGAAAGTACCAATCCTGAAAGTACCATTCCTAAAGATGAAGTTGAAGTTGTTGAGTGCTCCAAATGGATGTTATGCTTCTTCATTGCTACTTCCAAGGCTTCCATTTTCTTAAAGCATATGGATTCTAAGTGGCCATCTTGATTACAAAAGTGGCAATGTCTATCAGTCTTCTTCCCTTTGTTTTTATTTTCCTTATCATTTGGTTGAAATGAGTTTTCATTTTGAGACTAAAATGGCTTAGGACCATTCTTTTTAGGATACAACTTCTTAGGATTCTTTGAATTTGGTTGTTGCTGGGTGGCTAATGCTTTCTTAGAAGAGTTTCCAAGATTAAGAAGACCAAGATGTAAGAGTTTTTCTTGTGCTCTTTTTAAAGAATCACAAAAGGAATCAATGGAAGGGGACTTGTAGTCTTTTCCTTCAGAAATGAAGGCTTCTCTTATAGAATGGAAGGTCGAAACAAACATAGAGTAGGGTGGTCCCAACTTAGTAAGAATGGAATAAATAAGGTTACCATCTTCTTTCTTAACCTTAACACTTTCCAAGAGAAGTCTAAGGGTCATAAATTTGGACAAAAAATCTTCAACGGAAGAAACATTATTGGGGTCCAATGTAAGCAAAACATTTTCGAGTTGATGGGCTATAAGTTCATTTTTAATTCCAAAAACTTTAGTGATTTGTTTCATTGCTTCATTAGGAGTATCAAGTTCTACGATATGGAATCTAAGGTATGGAGAAATAGACATCCCTATTAACCCATGTGCTTGATCTTGCCTATTTTCCCATTTGGTTGCCTTATCTTCATCTTTCAGTTTGGTTTCTTGGCCTGAGGGTATTCTATAAAGATCTTTACTTCTAAGTAAATCCACAATGTAGGACCGCCATTGGAATTAGTTGGTGCTCTCAAGAATAACTTGGCATGGACTTTCCATTTTAACAGAAACTGAATCTATAAATGTTGAAACTAAGTATTCCAATCGAAAGATCTCGAAAAATTAGGCTGATTAAAAAAGTAAATAGATCTGAAAACAACTTCCGGATGAAGAAGTTATGGCTTTTTGAAGAAAAGTTGTTGAAGATGCTAACGAAGTGCGAGAATGTGCAGAAATGAATGATAATGTTATATTAAAAGAAAAACTACCCCCTTACTACCCCCTTTCCAATATTAATCTAATTAGTTCAACAAAAAGAAAGACTTGAACTCTATTCTCATAAAGTAGCTTTGGACCAAGTGAGCTAGATTAAAAGGTTAGTAATTTTGGAAAAGAGGAAGTATTTTTTTTTTTTTTCACAAAAGCTTTGGGGTGCGTGCTTACTTGAGAAAGATTTTTCTTCCCTACAAAACAAAGAACACAAAACCCAACACATACATACAAGAAAAAAACAAACCTTATGACTTGAATTTAGCTTTAACCAGAAACTAAATCTTTTCCTCAATGTTTTTTATTTTCCGTGATCACACTAAGGCATGGCGAAAAAGAGCATACGCATGAGAAAAATCCTTCATTTCTATTTCTAATTTGCCTAGATCGCATAGAGTCATAGGGCAAAGAGTATATGTGGAAATGAATGGTATAAATCTGGTAATAAAAAAACAAATAGCTACATAAACCGAAATAAACAGAGAGAAAATAACTAAAAACTGTAAATAAACATTGTATACCTCCAGATTTTAAACATGACATAGCTAGGGCTACTGGAAACCTTTTTGCATCAAACGAAAGGGGCTCTTCACTGGAATAGATGCTCCTAACATAATAGAGTAGTCCTCTTAGCCTAAAAGCAGTCAGTAATAATATATCTAGGAAATGAAAGTTGGGTTCAGTTCTACTAGCTTCAAATTTGGATCACCAACAGATGTAGACGTCAAATCACTCTAATACCATGTAGGAATTTACAGGGTAAGTTCCTCAGACAGAACACTAAATGGCACTGGTCACAAACTAATCAAAGATCAATACACCAGTATTGTTGGCGTGCTTAAAACCCTCAAAGAGGGAAACAGTCCATGGCCTGAGCCAACGTAGCCATTTGAGGCAATTTATTAATAAAAGAATAAAAATTTACATAACCTTCTCTCATGAATGATTACCCTACAATTGACCCTCCATGTTCTTTAAATAGATATCATGGACCAATTAGGTGATAAGACATGAATCAAGTGCCAGTAATAATGAGGAGAAAATGAACAGTCGAATCACTACATATTGTGACCATCGGATTGTAAGTTACAGAAGTACATATTAAAGAAATACAATTTACCTAACTCTACACTATACGAAGTTATACTTAAATATTTCCTATGTGTCGAAATACTCTAATAAGAATCTTAACTACAATAGTCTCATTCTTCAAATGGATATTATTCCACAGATGCTAAGAAGAGATTAGAAAATCTTGCACCTAAAGGTATAAAAATTAATGATTTTCTATTGAGTTATCGTATTGATGACTCAAATTTTGATCATGTTGAAGCACATAGTGAAGATGAGAATGATATTAATAGTCATAGATATGAGATTTCTAGACAACAGTTTCATGCAATGAACAAGAAAAACTGTTATAGATCTATGATGATAAGGATGCTAAGAATAAGGAAGAGATTTTTATATTAAAGACTAAGTTGGAAGAATAAAAGAAGGTTGAGGAATGTATGAGGAAACAATATCAAGTGAAGGTACAGGAAGTTGAGAGATTAGAAGTTTGTTGACAGTGTTGGACCCGCCAACATGTCAGGGGATCTTCATAGTAAGAAGTCCCAATTATACCTCAAGCCATTTGGTGTAGGAGTCCCAACAGTGGGTCATACAATATCGCCTTGACCATGTTTTGCATATAGGAAAGTAAGATGTCCCTATTGGTAGCAAGGGTGTGACATATGCAGTAAGCCAAGGAATGTGCATGAGCAGTTCTAACACATGGACAGTGAGGTGAGTGCACCGCTTGGAAAACTGTGACAAAACAGAGTTAAGAAGAGAACACATGAGCTAAGATGCATCACAACATGGAAGGAAAGTAAGCTAGAAATCCAAAGTGATGGTTAAACCAACAACACATTTCAGAAAGATCCATACATACATATGAAGAAAATAGCTACACATGCCTACGTAAGAAAACAAATACATATATCATTTAGAGTAAACAAGATAGTTGAAATACAATATGACATATGTATGAATTGTCTTGGCTCTATTATATTAAGAAGTGTAAGTTCCGGTCATACAGTACATCCGTGTCCAACCACTAGTTCCGACAGCAAAACGTTACAGTCACTTCCACCTACTCCTCCAAAGAAATACACTAGCTCTACATAGTGGAGAATCCAAGGCAAGCATAATAGGCCTCCCTTGTATCTAATCATCCTTGTTTGCATGTAATCAACAACAACATACATGTTTGATAGGATATGTTCTCTTCTAGGACATTGTTGCTTCCAGCCATTGAGATGGATGACTATGTTATGCACAGTAACAAACTTGGAATATAATAGCCACATGACTGTGTCAAGGGACAATACTTCATCCAATATTTCCTTCTTCAATTCTACTTGGGCAGATGTTGTACTGATTCTCCTCCCTACTTGGGCATCTATAGCTCCTTGTCCATTCGATCGTTCTCATCTATCAGGAAGTGAACACTCGAGCTAGTGGCTTCGACATATGCTCTAGTAGCATCAACCAATGCTGCTCGATGTTTTCACATGTCAGACATGATCACTCATTCCTCAAACCGTGCAGGAGATGTATGATTATCTAGAGTCAAAACTGCGAGATTTCACAATTCTATCTTGAGACTCATCGAATGAGACGTTGCACATCTCTGCTTTTTGTTGATCTCCAAGGCTCTTAGTGCCTCCTTGGTTGCTTGGGACTTTCTCCTCTTCTAGATGTGGTGAAGCTAGTGGGTTGACCTTTTGGTGGTGAGGCATGAGGTCAATGTCTTACTCTAACTCCTATTGCTCCATATCCATATCCATCTATTCAAGTGCTTGTCCTATATCTTGAACGAAGTACTTTTCCTATGATGGTTCACCCTGTCTACTTGGTGCCAGTTGTTTTGACAAATCTACTACTGTATGGGCATAGTTTCATCTTTTTGTGCAAGTTGTGCCCCTTGTCGTACCTATTCTAACTACTCTTCTTTCTCCTATCTACACAACTCCTATTCCTTTGGGAGTTTCTCCTTCA
The DNA here is from genome assembly GCA_000404065.3 of Pinus taeda. Taxonomy (NCBI): domain Eukaryota; kingdom Viridiplantae; phylum Streptophyta; class Pinopsida; order Pinales; family Pinaceae; genus Pinus; species Pinus taeda. The sequence continues at coordinate 21,188 of APFE031103942.1, read as the reverse complement.
ACTCATGTAACTCATTCTATGTTTCCTCCATTATTTGTTTCTCTCTCTGCCTTTACACATTTCTCTTGTCGTATTTTTTCCTCTTTGCCTCTATTTCCAAATCTTCTTTTTACACAAGTGGGTTTTTCAAAACTTATAGCTTTGCTCTTCCTCCATGTTGTCGACAATCTTCTTCTTGCCCTTATCACACAATAGTATGTTTACCTCTATTGTTGTTGCTTCTGGTGCTTTCAGGATGCTGCTTCATGTTGGTTCACTACCCATTCCACAATGAGCTAACCAGTCATTGAGTTTGGAGAAGTTGTAACAATATTGCCATGTGTCTTCCTCCACCCAATGCCATGCCCCGTAGATCCAGTTAAATTGTACTTTTGTATAATCATCTTTCACAAGACAATGCGGGTCATATGAATTAGAACATTGGGTGTTGAATGGATATTTCTTCATCTCCTCCACTTTGAAATCCGCATGCCTGAAAGTTTGTATCTCGTAAAACCCGATCTACAATGGTAGAACGGGCCAAGTTGCCCTCTTCTTCCGGTGCTGCCTAGATGATAAACCTGCTAAGATGTGATATAATACTTCGTACACGATGAGTTTGTCGAAGGAAAACTTTTGTAGAACATGTGAAGGCTTCTCTGCGCTATACATCCGTATGAAGGTTCCGGATGGTGAGGCATGACAATCCACTATGTCGATCAGTGCCTCCATTATTTCCTTCGACATGCAAGGTGGATCTTCTTCGAATATCATCTTGTAAATCAGTGTGACAAAGTGATTGGACAACTGTGTGATAACTCCTCTGAAGCTACATTCAAACATCTTACAATAAGTGTTCAAAGAGGTCTTTGTTGATGTACATGCTCACTTCAAGCACGGGAGCTCATGATAGGCATAGATTGCATCCAAGATGTAGATAGACATGTAGATTTCTACTTGTATATCTTTAGGTGGTTGTTGAGCCCTTATTACATGTTCCTTCTGTTGGTGAGCCAACATGTCGAACCAATTGCATGCTTTTCGTTCTCTGGCCAGTTGGTTCAATGTGATCACCCAACTTTGTGGGAAGGTTTATGTGCCTTCTTGGCCATACAGATGACATGCAAGGATGACCAAGTATTGATATGCCTTCTACAATATCTTTTCCTTGTAGACCTGGTTGAGTGTCATCCTCAATTTAGCCAAATCCTTCACCCAGTTCTTCAAGATATCTCTAGAGTTGGCATTGCTGCTAGGTATGCTGAAGGGAGTCTCCATGATGATCACAGGCTTCAACATATGATACATATGTTCGTAATCATGTGCCCTGAAGGTAAACATCTCTCTCCTACTGGCAGTACTCATTGTCATCATCTTAGGATCAGTGTGCAAGATAATCCAATTTATCATGTCCACACATGGGAGCACGAGATACCTATATGCAATCTAGTACAAGATGAACTTGTGGATATTGACATAAACTTGGCAGTCTTCGAGGTATTCCCCAAATGTGCTTGCAAATGCATCATTGACCTCTTGCCATTTCAGCGTGATGTCCTTGTCTACAACCAACCTTGTGTCTTCATAGAGTGACAAACTTATAGACACTCGCTCAACTTCTTGTCTAGCTGTACTTCCGTCAGTGTCCCTTGATCCTACTCCCTGGGAGGCCATTGATCCTGAACTGCTAAGAGGTGGAAAAACACCTGCTAGATCGGTAGACATAGTGACATGCATGGAAAGAAATATGTCAGCTAAAACCAAAGAAAACTTGAAGAATGACATGCAACATACCTAGGGATTGACTGGCAAGGATTGCACAATTTTTCCTGGGAGGCTTAGAGACTGGCTGCCAGAACTACACAAAAGGTAGTTTGGGTTGTCTGGGGAGGCTAGATGGCTATTGGAATTGTGCAATGTGCAATCCAGGCTAGCCTACTAGCTGTTGGGATTGTGCAATGTGCAATTTCAACTTGCAATGGTTGCAGGCCTAGTGAGTGCATTGCATAATTTTTTGGGCCAGCACTCACTATCCCTCATAATTGCGCAATGCAAGACTGGAGGATAGTCACTAGGTAGAAATGTGAATTTTCTGAGAGGAAGGCAGAGCCTTCCCTCTCAAGATTGGATAATGTTGTCTCGGTGAGGCAGCGTCCGGGCCAATGCTACCTAGACCCTCCGACAAGCAACTGAAAGAAAATGTGAATGTGTATGCATGGTGATACTAAGTGTAAGTAGGAGTGAATGATCATTCATGCAAACAATGAATGAAAGATTTTGAAAATGGAACAACATGCATGTGGGTGAAGCGAGTCACCGAATCAATGATTGTTCATGCAAAACAGTTTCATGCATGCGACAACAGTGAGATGCTAACAAAAAATGAAATGGTGCTAGTACAAGCTAGTATGCATGTCAATGAAAACAAGAGTTCACAAAAATCAAGAAAACATCATTCACACAAGACAAAACACAAAAAGCTACAGAAATGATGCAAAAGGCACGTTAAGCCAACTTACCCAAAAATAGTTGAGCTGGATGTGTCGAAGAATCCTAGATGTATTGTGGGATGTCAGAGCTCTAAGATCGATGTGAATAAGTGAGCTTTGAAGCGTCGAATAAATAATTCTGAGGCTCATGATGCGGATGCCACAAATCTAGGGAAAAGCGGCACTTGGACGAAATATTCTAAAATGATCTTTGCATGTAACCTCTAGCTACTAAAAATAGATCCCTAAAATCTAGGGATGCCTTTTTCATGTTTCTTTTGTTATTCCAGGAGAAAGAAGTCCATGCATACAAGTAAATTTTTCTCGGTCCCGAGTGGAGCTGGTCAACTTAATGGCACATGTAACAGTCTGCTCAACTAAAGGAAATTTTATACATTTCTGGGAAGGTGTTGGGCTAGCTGGCTAGAAGCATTGCACAATTTCTAGGCTGATTAGCTAACTATTGCCCAGGATTGTACAATTCTTGGGTTGAGTAGTTCAGCCAGGAGAAATTGCACAATTTCTCCAGTGAAGCTTGACAGGCATATTTACGCAATTTTGAAGCCTACTAGGATGCCAGACAAGATTTCACAATTTCTAGATGGAATACTGGTTCCTGTCCATAATTGTGCAATTTATTGAGGGAGCTGCTCAGTCTACAACTGGACCAAGTTCAGAGAAACAACTTGTGAGGGGGGCACAACAATCCATGATGCACAGGCTCACAATCTGCTAGAAAATCACTAAAGCTTGTGTACTTGACAAGGCAAGACATGATGCTGAGGAAGGTTGGTAGGGAGGCTCCAAAACAAAGCTAAGGCAAAATTTTGGAGGGTGGTTGTATCCGCTACAACAAAGTTGAAGTTGTTTCCTTTAACAAGCAGCAAAATATGGAGAAGAGCGTTGTAGCCTTGGATAATTTGCTTGAGATCCAAAGATCACCATTAAATAAATCTCATCATGGATTTCAAAAGGGTGAATCTAGTTTTCATGCAAGTAAAAACACCAAACAATAACCCAAGAAACATGTTGCAAACAATAATAGCAGCAAAAGTGAGATCCAAGGTAAGAAGAAGCAGACACAACAACTAGTTATCATTTAAATGAACCAATAGTAGAAAAGAAAGCATAAGCAGAAACAGATCAAGTAGCAAAACTAATGAAAGAGAACAAAATCTCAAGGAGCACCTACATTGAGAAGATATTTTTCTTCTAGAGATAATCATGATAGATCTGTAAAATTTTGAAGGAATCAAAATCTTTTTGTTCCTTTTTTTCGTGAGATATAATGCTACAATTTTCACAAGTTTGGGCATAATGTAACAAATTGTTGGAGCAGATCATATAGGCCATATCAGTAGAAATTCCATAAATTATAGCAGCTAAGGAGAATGGCTAATATGTATAACTAGTCTTTTTATGGTTATTGTAACTTATGCCACTTTTTTAGCCATAAGGAATGTGATTGTAGATCTAACCAATATAGGAGAATCACATTTCATGCATGCTTTATATTTGGCATGAACAAACCGTGTGGAAAAAGAAGGAGTAGTAGCTCTTCAACTAGTGAAGCCCATTCCCTCCTGCAGCCCATGGTTATATCATGCATTCTTATATAGGATTGCAAATTGTAATAGGTGCATAACCTCAAAGGGAGCGTCTGATGGAGTTTGCAATGACACATGATGTGCTCTTTTTAGCCTCATGCACATTCAGGTCCATAGGGTCATCTTGTCTATTGGAGGTATATTGAACTGAGGGGGATCTATGCATGGTATGGAGACTCGTGATTTATTTATTTTTCCTTTCTTTATTTTTTCTCATGTGATTATAATAGCTTTACATATGTATTCATCAGTGAAAATGAGCACATTTTTCAACCATGTATATGTTTTTCATTTCCAATCATAGCTAGTTGAAAAGAGGTACAACCATTCATAGATTATCATCATGACTCCAAGACGTATTAAGATGACTTATGACATGGACCATCCATGTATAGGTTTTCATATGAATTTTATTACATCTGTTATCACTCAGGTTGTCCCTAAGCTCCTGAAGGGATACGTCCGAGGTAACCACAAACCAATCTTTGGATTGTGGGTTCTAGCCCACCTGCAATTAGAGAGGGCTCTCTCTTAATGATTTAACTTTGTTGATGATGATTTTAGGCTAGTTTTTGGGTTCAGGGGTTTTGATTTTTTGTTTGGATGGAAGATGCATGTAAGGAAGAAAATTCCAAGCATAGAGGCAAGGTAAAGTGTGATAAGTTTCAAACCATTGGGCATGGAGTCATGGATTAAGGCTTGCTGTTGCGTTTTCTTTGTCACAAGAGGATTATGGAGCAGGATAGCCACACATGAGACAATTATCAATTTGCTGAGAGGATGGAATGATGGTTAGGGATGAAGGGAAATTAAGAATCTTTCATCAAAACTAGTAGGGAGGAGAAGTGAATGAATGGTTGTCTAGGAGCAGTTAAGAATTCCTAAACTATTATTCATAAGTGAAAGAAAAAACGTAAACAAGATCATTCAAGTATGCATGTTCATAACTATTCCTGATGAAAACATGAAAAATTGCAGAAATTGAGCCTAGGGTGCAGCTAAGCAAATCCTAAACTATTCTTCTTTTCTGCAATTTAGATGGCGGATTGATGATAAAACAAACATGAAAAAACTAACAGAGTTAAGAAACACTTATTGAACCATGTAGAAGCACAGGAATCCCACAGTCACTCCTCGACCAATTAAACACAGCAGATAGTTCCAGAATCCATGCTTTCAGCAGTCTTTGATTAAAGAAAGTATCACAGTTACAGTGCGAGTCTCTGCTTGAGGAAAATATCGAAATACCAAAGATCAAGCAACTAACCAACCAACCCCTACTCCATTTTTCAGGGTGGTATATATAAGCAAAATATCTAAAGTTATTTATTACAACCGACCTGAACAGGTCTGCAGGAAAAAGTTTTTTAAAAACCTAATTGTTGCTGGAATTAAATGCAAGTAAGTCCTTTGGGCTACACCAGAGGCAACTGGATCAAGTTGAGTTGATGGGGTGTCCTGTGTGATTGTGCAGTGGTTTGTCATAAATTTGCATTGAGTTCTGGTCCACTTATCTCCTGTGAGTTTAATGTGCAGTCATTTGTGCTAGTGAGCTTTCAATGCGACCTCAACTGGTTCTTGACTTTCAGGGCTTTCCTTTTAATGCTGGATTTGCCTTGAGCCCTGAGAAAATCTCCTCTGATACACTTTTTCACTGCATTGATAGTCTCCACCGCTTCCTGATACTCTTCGACATGCCTTTTATCTATATATTTGATCTGATACTCTTTAATCTCTGTTCCTGGTCTCTCTCTGTCTTCAAATACGTTTAAATTATCAAAATCGGGCTTTTCGGGCCTCTTCGGTGCAAAAAGGGCCGAGGAATCAAAAGATTCCATAAATATTCTCCAATATGGCTCATTTTCCGTAGCGATGCACGATTAGCGCTTTGCGCTAATCGCGCATCAAAAACTGCCTTTGTTTTTCATTCCGGAGCTCCGAAGCTTGACTTTCGCGCATGCGCTTTTTTTCCGTTTTTTGGCTACTGACGTCAACATGACATCAGTGGTACGACGGATGATGTCAGCATGATGTCAGTAGTGGGGTCCTCTGGTACAGATATGATGTCAGCATGCTGACGTCAGCAAGGTGACGTGGCAGTACGGCGGGGTGATGTGGCAGTGACACGTGGCAGGGTGACGTGGCAGGGTGACGCGGTGAGGGGTGAGGTGGAGGCGACGTGGCGGGGTGCCGCGGCGCTCCTGTAACCTGAGGGAAGGGTGGTTTTGTACTTCATCGAACCACCCTTGGTACGGAGGTGGTTTCTGTTAGGGGCAGCCCGATGCAATGGGAAGTTGCCACCTGTCCCGGTGTATGACGGTAAAACCATCGGACATCGGGTGGTAACGTGCCAATACATAAGGGCGCCCGATAGGAACAGGGGCCGTCGGATCTGGGGGAGATGATCCGACAGTGGACGGGAGGCGAAGATGCGTGGGACTTAATAAAAGAGCGTGCGAGTTAAAGTTTAATTTTTCCACGGCGCGGGTGGGTTTAGACTTTAGGAAACGGGTTAATGGGTTTAGGCGCTTGGTGATTTATTAAACGAACATTAATAAATTCCAAAGGAAATGCGTGGAGGGGGTTTTTTTGATTTGGAGAAGGTTTCTCTGTGTTTTGGAAGGGGTCAAAACACCCGAAAATGGAAATTCATGTAAAAAGAGGGTTCTTACTAAAGTCTAGGTGACTTAGTAATTCCCAGAGAAATACTTATGGTTATATTTCAACAGGGGGGGGGATATTTACATAAGGGGATTATTTACATAGTTTTAGTAGGGGAATGGGGAAAAATGTAGGGAGTTAAATAATAATGTCAATAGTTAATATGGAAATGACAAGAGGAGCACTAAGTTTCAGAGATCTTAGGCTTCAAAGGGGAGATAGAGCTTTGTAGAGAAAGCATGGACCCTCCTTGAGTGAAGCAGATCTTCACCAAGGCTAATGACATGGAAAATGATGAAACTAAGAGATATCAAGCAGATCTTGACCTCTTTTGGGGAAATTAGTCAACGATTTAGGGAAGAGGAAGAAATGGAAGTTAGTTATGCCTGATTTGAGCTCCTCCACATGAAACTGCCTGATGACTGTGACCTAAGTAGAGATGATACTTTGAAAACATAGGATTGATCAGAAATCAAGATTCTGCAACCTCAAAACTACTTACCCATCCTACTTATCTAACATTTTTTATTCTTTTGGTTTGGGTGCACTTTGACTTGCAGACCCAACATTTCAACTTTTTCTTTTTATGCCTTCCTATCTACAAACTACCCTTATTTCTTCCAAGGGCCAAGATTAAGCAGTTGGGCTCCTTTGATTCTCTACCTATCTAAAATATGCCAAGATTAAGCTGTTTGGATAGATTGCTCATTCTCTATATTCTAAAACAGGAAATTGAAACCTAAGGAGACCAAGATTAGGCTATTTGGACCTCCCTTTTGCTGAAAATTCTACAAAACTGGAATGACTCTTCAAAATTGGAATGCAGTAGATGAACTTTGAGTAGCATTCATTCATGGCCTCTTTCTTTGGTGACTATTTAGCAAATATGGAGCATTGCAGCATGCAAAGTATGACATATTTGGCCTGTAAAAATGTCAATCATGAAATCTGAGTAACCTGCTGCAGCAGGAGGCTAACAATGGCTCCACTGGGGATGGCTTCTCCTTGTGAGAAGCCAAGAACAGCAGGTCAAATTGCCTTGATTCTTCTGTTATTGTTGTTCTTTGAAACTTCTTAGTGCTGACTGTTGGATTGATTTGAACTTTTGGACTGCTAACAACACTTTCCCTTAACTGATTTTCTGGTAAATTGTAAAGCACTGCCTGCTTTCTTCTACGTGCTTTAGCATCATGGACTATTACGAAATAAAATCAAAGTGCTGATATATACAAACAGTTTATGTACAGAAAATAACACCGCCTGTTCTTTTCAATCAAAAGGATCATTGCAGTGCTTTAGCATTCGGCCATTGACAGGGCCTTCTTCAGTTGTGCTGCCATCCAGAGATCTGAGAAAATATGTATTATTTCCTTGCACAACGCTAATAATGTATGGACCTTTCCACAGAAAATCGAATTTTGCATGTTTGCCCTTGTCCTCTCTTCATGAGTCCCATCTTGGAACCTTACTGCCAACCCAGAAATCCTCTGCTTTAGCTTTCTTATCAAACATCCTTTTGAGTTTTTCTTGCAGCATTTGAGCTTTGTCATAGACTTGCTCTCTCGTTTGCTGAAGATGAATGGTTTGATTAACTCTTCTCTGCATGTCATTTGGTTCAGCCTGAATTTCCTGCAACAGTTTAATAGTAGGAATGCCCAAAGATGAAGGAAATTTGGCTTCCATGCCATATACTAGCTCATAAGGGCTCATCCCAATGGATTTCTTGGTTGAAAGCCTGTCTGCCCACAGAGCATTTGTGAGTTTCCTGTGCCAGTTCTTTTTGTTTTTCTCTAACAGTTTCTTTATGATATTGATGAGGCTTTTGTTGGATGACTCAGCCAAGCCATTACCTTGAGGGTAGTAAGCTATGGAGTGGCCCAAGGTAATGTGGAATTTATGGAAGAAGTTGATCGTCTTTTTGGATTTGAAGGCAGCAGCATTGTCAGTGATGATTTTCTCAGGGTAGCCAAATCTGGAAAGGATATTGCTCTCAAGGAATTGGATAATGGTGGAGTCGATGGCTTGTCTACATGGAATGGCTTCAATCCACTTAGTGAAATAATCAGTGGCTATCAAAATCCACTTGTGCTGGCCTGAGGAAGAGGGATGAATTTCTCCAATGAAGTCGAGACCCCATTGTTGAAAAGGCTTTTCGGTTGAAATGGGCTTAAGAGGCAAAGGCAGTAATTTTCTTTTACCTTCAAAGATTTGGCATTTGTGGAATGAAACAACAAACTTCTTGACATCTGCAAATAGAGAGGGCCAATAACAACTAGCCCTTAAAATCTTGTCAGTAGTGGACTTCCAATATAAGTGTCCTCCACAGTCCCCTGCATGGAATTCTTTCATGATGTTGTTAGTTTCATTCATAGTCAAACAATTAAGAAAAATACCTTCATGATTTTTCCAAAATAAAGCACCATCTATGACACAAAAATTTGAGGATTTTATCCTTAAAAATATTTTCTTAGTTCTGGACAATCCTGGGGGAGCACACAGGTTTAACAATACAAAGAAAATATCAGCATACCATGGGGATTGCAAAAACGTCTCACTGATCTGTGGGGTCGCCAGCTCTAGTTCATTGTCCAGTTGATTAATGTCTAAGGCTTGGAAGTTTGTTTCGGACATTAGTTTGGCTAACCGTTGTCCTTTTATCAGTTTGGTAGGTTTTATCTCAATATTGTATTCAAGAATGCTAGCAATCCACTTGCCTCATTTGCCTTCTAGTCCCTCGTGAGTTAATATATCTTTTACAACAGAGTTTGGGACGTAGGCAGTCACATGGGAGTATAAGATGTAAATTCTAAAGTCTTTGATGGCCTTAACCAGGGCATAAGCCTGCTTTTCCATAATCTGATATTTCAAGGGTGCATCTCTTAAAGCTCGGCTGAAGAAATCAATTGGATTTTCGTTACCTTGATCATCCTTTTGTAAAAGGACAGCGGCTATGGTGTGCTCGGATGCAAAAGAAAAAATGATAAAATCTTTGTCAAATTGTGGACTAGTGAGGACAGGCGTTTGAGTTAAGGTAGTTTTGATACTCTCGAAGGCTTGCTTGGTCTGAAGAGACCATTTTACCTTGGCATCCTTTTTTAACATATTGCTCAACAGCCTTATTACCTCAGCTAGGTTTGGGATAAATCTCCTTAGGAAATTGATCTTTCCAAGGAATGCTTGCAGCTCTTTTATGTTCCTTGGATAAGGGATATGGAGGATAGCTTGAATTCTTTCAGGATCAATTATAATCCCATATTTTGATATGATATGGCCTAGAAGCTTTCCTTCCTCAAGGGAAAACAGGGACTTCTTGGGATTCAAGGAGATGCCATATGTCCTGCATGTCATAAAAATTTTCCTTAGATGTTTAAGGTGCTCTTGGTCAGATTTGGAGAAAGGGGTTAGGTGATCAAGGTATACAACAAGGAAATCATGTATCTCCTTGGAAAATGCAATATCCATTGCCCTTTGAAAGTTCGCACTAGCGTTTTTCAGCTCGAAAGGCATTTTAACATACTTAAATGTTCCCCACGGTGTGGTAAAGGCTGTCTTATCTTCATCATCTGGGTGAACAAGTATCTGATAAAACCCTGAAAATCCATCTAGTAAAGAAATTCTAGAGGAACCCACTACTCTTTGTAAGATATGGCCCATTTTGGGCAAAGGGTAGTGGTCTTTTAGAGAGACTTGGTTTAAATTTCTCAAGTCTACACACAGTCTTATCTCTCCTGTTTTTTTTCCTAGTGGGAACTAAATTAGATACCCATTCAGAGAATATGATGGGTGCAATGATACCTGCTTCAAACATTCTCTTTATTTCTTTCTCAATAAGGGGAAGAAGCATGGGGTTGATTCTTCTAAGTTTCAGTTTGAATGGTTTTTGATTTGGTTTTAAGGGAATGGTATGTTGGATCACTGAGGTGTCATAGGACTTCAAGTCCTCATAACTCCAAGCAAATACATCTTGGAATTCTTTGAACAAATCCACGTATTTCGGTTTTTGATCAGGGGGCAGATTTTTGGACAACTTAATCATTTTGGGCTGCTCTACTGTCCCTATGTTGTGTTCTTCTATAGCAGCATTTAGAGGCTCCATTTTTGGCTTTTTGGGCCCATCATTGTCATCAAACATGTCTTCTAATGCAGTAAGGCCGACAGGTAAAAAATTACTCTTTAGATCAATAAACTCATCCTCTGCTTTGACTGTTCCCTCTAAACACATTTGTTTCAAGTGTTCTATGTTTGCGTTGTCAAACAAAGTTGGGTTAAGGATTTGTTTAGCTATTGCGGCTGTTAGAGCCTACTGATTTTCTTTTGTTAGATGTTGGGAATCGTTCATGGCATCCATGTCAATGTTTGTGTTGGAAAATTTGCCCTCAAGAGTGAGGAAATTGTTAATCTGGGCATCATTTTGAAACACCTACCAATCCTTAACATTGTTAGGGACCGAAGGTCTGTGTTTTATTTCAGCGGTGAAATGGTGATTTGGTTCAAAGGGAAGCTTGCATGTGCTAGCAAAAGTGGCTAGACTGTGGGCATGAATATTATGATCTCTTGAAATTTTGGCAAGCTTGAATTTGTTGAAAGAATTTAGTATTTCGGTGGCAGCAGCCCTGTAAGCTCTCATTCTACTGTCATTAGTAACAAAGTTACCTTTCATTTGTTGTATAATCAAATCGGAGTCACCTAGGATGGACACTTTTGTAGCTTCTAGGACTTTGAGCAGTTTAAGGCTTAAGAGAAGAGATTCATACTCTGCCATGTTGTTTGTGCATCTGAAATTTAGTCTATAGGCATGGCCTTCTGCATGATTATCCAGTGTATTGTAAATCCATACTCCTGCCCTTGCTCCTAACTTGTTGACAGAACCATAAAACTCTAAATACCATGTGTTTTCTTGTTTGAGGTTTATATTAAGAGTTTCAGTTATTTGAGGATTGGGCAGACTTACAATTTATGTTTTGGGATGTTCTTCTTGCTGTTTGTTGGTTGCCTTGACTATTGAGACGATCTCATGGGTATTGGCAACCGATTCCTCATTGATGTATGTTTCTTGTTCTAAAGATAACGGTTTATCATTAGTTGGAGGACTGGTGTTATCATTAAATAAAATGAAAGAATCCATATCAGAATGGATTGGGTAAATTGGAAAATTTTGGGGCTTTTCCTCACTACTTACCACATACTTCATCAGTGTTTCTCTATACAGTATCTTTGATTTCCCAAAGACAGATATAGTGGCATAAGAGAGGTCAAGTTGAAGGGATCCTTGCAGTTTTGCTCCCCACAATTTGGATACGAGCATGCCATACTTTGTGGGAATCTAAGCAACTACTACGTCCATTAGGATTGTCTTGTTGGGGAATTGGACTAGAGACACACAAAGGTCTTTAATCAAGCCTAAACATTTGACTTGACTTGAGTCAAAGGAATATAGATCTTTGTATGGTCTTGTGACATGAAGGTTCAACCTTTCCATTACAGCTTTGGGCATAAGGTTATGTGAGGCACCTGAGTCAAACATAGCATTATGCAATATTTTGTCATGTATGTGCAGACTTGCATAAAAGGGTGGAATAGGTCCATATGTTGATTTTCCGTTAACTTCTGGACCAAACAGCAGCTCAGGGGTATCGTCTAAAACGTTTACATCATCCCTGACCTCTGGTAGTTGAAGTGGCCTTTGAATTTGTTGCCTATATACATCATGTTTGGCAAGTTCTGAGAGGGGAGTGGATATCTTGAGTTTTCCAATCTTTGTTTCTAAATTGAATGGTTTTTTCGATGGGTTCTTGGCGTTGATAGCAGCAGATTTCTCTTTTTCAGGCATACTCTCTGAGTTTTCTTTTGGAATGTCAGCGTTATGATGAATGACATTTTGTGGTATTTCTGCTTTGGGACAATTTTTTAGAGTGTCATTCAGATTTTCTTTTGAGCAAGAAGGAGGTAGAGGTCGACCAATAGGAGGCTGTGTGTCTGTTATATCCTCCACAGTTACCTGATGTGGGTTTGGGACAAAGCTATCAGCCGGATTTGTTATGGTGACATTGTCTTTAATTATGTTGGGTTGTTTGCTATCTTTTGTTCTGCTAGATGCAGGGACATCAATGGTCCTTGTTCTCAACTTATATTGTTTGTGTACTTCATACACAGTAGAATCATAACCTTGTTTGAAATCGAAAGACTCTCCCGACTTGGTCTGAAATTGTTTTACATCAGGGTAGTCTCAATCCTCTTTAGTTAGAAAGATTTGCTGTTCATTTTCCGAATCTATCAGGTTCATATGAGTCCCATCTATGGGCTCACTGGATGTAGATGCCTCCGCATAGTTTTCTTGGAAAGGAGGTCTGACATCATGGTCGGGACTAGCCCTTCCTGTGTTAGGGTTTTGAGTTTTTCTGAAGTTCGGGTTCCTTATGGCATTGGGCATTTGTCCTTCCCATGATGTTTTCCTCTCAACATTGTCTACTCTGTCTCCTAGCCTGTGGATGTCACTGATAATAGCATCTAGCTTCTGATCGAAGGCTGAGGGTTCTTCCTTGAAGGTGGTTCTTCTCTCAGTTTTGGCTCTGTTTCTTTTGGCAATTAGATTTGCCTCCACACTAATAGCAACATCTTGCATCTCTGCAAGGCTTTGAGGGGCTCTTTCCCTTAACTAATATGCCATCTCAACATCAAAGCCATCAGGGAATTTGTACAAAGCGAGATTAGGTGGAGGTCTTAAATTTTGTAGTATTGCATTGTAAACATTATTAAACCTTGCACAGTAATCCAAAACCGTTTCTTGAGGTCCTCTTTTGATAGTATCATACTCAGATAGTATGTGTAGGGGATCTTTCTTTTTCTCCCATCTGTCAATAAAGGCCTGGTATAAGGCTTCAGGATTTAATATGGAATTGGGTGTAAGTGCCCTAAACCAGGTTCTGACATCATCGGTCAAACTGTGAACGAAAATCTTCATTCTCACACTGTCATCATCGATCTCATAACTCTCAAAATAATCCTGCATTTTCTTTGTATGCTATAGGGTTGTGCAGGAGTTTGTGCCATCAAAATAGTTAATTTTTGTCTGGTAGTCCTGAGGCATAGCCCTGGGATTAGCAGGAAGCTGTAAGGGCGCATATCTATTAGCCATGTTAATGGGGATAAGTGGAAAAACTGGGGCAACTGGGATAACAGGAACAACCGGGGTAGAAGGAGTAGTAGTGGTAGTAGGAGTATAGGATGGAGGTGTAGAAGAGCTGCTCAGAGAAGGGGATGATGAACCAGGGGAACTTGGGGTTGACCGAAATAGAACTTTGACAGGGGTTGGAACACTGCTTGGTTGAACTGTTTCAGGACTCGAAGCAGCTGGGTCTTCTTGTTGCTTTTGTTTTCTAATGATCTTAGGGATTAAATTCGGATTTTCAAAAGCAGCTGGGCGATTAAGATCAGGGTTTGATCTTGTATGACACGTTTGCTTTTTAGGAGCCAGCTTCTAACTTGTTTTTTGGGAAATTTTTTCTAAAAACACAGGTCGACCGAGACTTTTGAAGGTTGGTTTCTTCCTTTGCGGAGCTTTACACTGGTTTTGTGAGATTATCTGAGGAGTTCCCCAGTGGAGTTGCCATTATGTTATCACTCAGGTTGTCCCTAAGCTCCTGAAGGGATACGACCGAGGTAACCACAAAACAATCTTTGGATTGCAGGTTCTAGCTCACCTGCAATCAGAGGGGATCTCTCTTAATGATTTAGCTTTGTTGATGATGATTTTAGGCTAGTTGTTGGGTTCAGGGGATTTTTTGTTTGGATGGAAGATGCATGTAAGGAAGATAATTCCAAGCAGAGAGGCAAGGCAAAGTGTGATAAGTTTCAAACCATTGGGCATGGAGTCATGGATTAAGGCTTGTTGTTGTGTTTTCTTGGTCACAAGAGGATTATGGAGTGGGATAGCCACACAAGAGACAATTATCAATTTGCTGAGAGGATGGAATGATGGTCAGGGATGAAAGGCAATTGAGAATATTTCATCAAAACTAACAGGGAGGAGAAGTGAATGAATGGTTGTCTAGGAGGAGTTAAGAATTCCTAAACTATCATTCATAAGTGAAAGAAAACAGCGTAAACAAGATCATTTAAGTATGCATGTCCATAGCTATTCCTGATGAAAACATGAAAAAATTACAGAAATTGAGCCTAGGGTGCAGCTAAGAAAATCCTAAAATATTCTTCTTTTCTACAATTTAGATGGTGGATTGATGATAAAACAAACAAGGAAAACTAACAGAGTTAAGAAACACTTATTGAACCATGTAGAAGCACAGGAATTCCACAGTCACTCCTCAGCCAATTTAACACAGCAGACAATTTCAGAATCCATGCTTTCAGCAGTCTTTGATTATAGAAAGTATCACATTTACATTGCGAGTCTCTACTCGAGCAAAATATCGTAATAACAAAGATCAAACAAGCAACCAAGCAACCAACCCCTACTCCATTTTTCAGGGTGGTATATATAGGCAAAATATCTAAAGTTACTTATTACAATCGACCTAAACAGGTCTGCAGGAAAAAGCTTTCTAAAAACCTAATTGTTGCTGGAATTAAATGCAAGTGAGTCCTTTGGGCTGCGCTAGAGGCAGCTGGATCAAGTTGAGTTGATGGGGTGTCCTGTGTGACTTGGTGCAGTGGTTCTGTCATAACTGTGCATTGAGTTTTGGTCCACTGATCTCCTGTGAGTTTAATGTGCAGTCATTTGTGCTGGTGAGCTTTCAATGCGTCCTCAACTGCTTCTTAACTTTCAGGGCTTTCCTTTTAATGCTGGATTTGCCTCGAGCCCTGGGAAAATCTCCTTTGATACACTTTGCCGCTACATTGATAGTCTCCGCCACTTCCTGATACTCTTTGGCGTGTTTTTATCTGCATATTTGATCTGATACTCTTTAATCTCTATTCCTGGTCTCTCTCTATCTTCAAATATGTTTAAATCAGAAAAATCGGGCTTTTTCGGGCCTTTTAGGTGCAAAAAGGGCTAAGGAATCAAAAGGTTCCCTAAAGATTCTCCAATATGGCTCATTTCCCGTAGCGATGTGCGGTCGAAAACTGCCTCTGTTTTTCATTCCGGAGCTCCGAAGCTTGACTTTCACGCTTGTGCGTTTTTTCCGTTTTTTTGCTGCTGACGTTAGTGGTACAGAGGATGACGTCAGCAATGGGGTCCTCTGGTACGGATATGATGTCAATATGCTGACGTCAACAAGGTGACGTGGTAGTACGGCGGGGTGATGACGTGGCAGGGACATGTGGCAGGTGACGTGGGCCTAGCGCAGGCAAGGAGGGGTGAGGTGGAGGTGACGTGGCTAGGTGGCGCGGCGCTCCTGTAACCTGAGGGGAGGGCAATTTTGTAGTTCATCGGGCTGCCTTTGGTATGGAGGCGGTTTCTGTTAGGGGCAGCCCGATGCAATGGGAAGCCGCCAGCTGTCCCGGTGTACGACGGTAAAACCGTCGGACATCGGGTGCTAACGTTCCCATACAAAAGGGCGCTCGATATGGATAATAACCGTCAAATCTGGGGGAGGCGATCGGACGGTGGACGGGAGGCGAAGAAGCACAGAGTTTAGTATAAGTGCACGCGCGTTAATTTTTTAATTTTTCGCGGTGCGGGTGGGTTTAGAACTTTAGGTTAAGGGTTAATGGGTTTCGACGCTTGGTGATTTATTAAACAAGCATTAATAAATTCCAAAGAAAATGCGCGGGGGGGTTTTTTCATTTGGAGAAGGTTTATTTGTCTTTTGGAAGGGGTCCAAACACCTGGGAATGGAAATTCAAGCAAAAAGAGGGTTCTTACTAAAGTCCAGGTGACTTAGTAATTCCCAGAGAAATACTTATGGTTATATTTCAACCAGGGGAAGGGGATATTTACATAAGGGGATTATTTACATAGTTTTAGTAGGGGGATGGGGAAAAATGTATGGAGTTAAATAATAATGTCAGTAGTTAATATGGAAATGACAAGAGGAGCACTAAGTTTCAGAGATCTTAGGCTTCAAAGGGGAGATAGAGCTTTGTAGAGAAAATATGGACCCTCCTTGAGTGAAGCAGATCTTTCACCAAGTCAAGTGAAATGGAAAATGATGAACTAAGAGATATCAAGCAGATCTTGATCTCTTCAGGGGAAGTTAGTAAGTGATTTAGGGAATAAGAAGAAGGGGAAGTTAGTCATGCCTCACTTGAAGTCATTCAAATGGTAGCTGCCTGCTGACTGTGATCTGTATGAGTGTAATATTTGAAAATGTGGGGTTGATCACAAATTAACATTCTGCAACCTCAAAACTACCTACCCAGCCTACTTGTCTAACATTTTTTCTTCTTTTTGGTTTGGGTGCACTTGGACTTGCAAACCCAACTTTTCAACTTTTTCTTTTTCTGTCTTCCTATCTACATCTACACTTATTTCTTCCAAGGGCCCAGATTAAGTAGTTGGGCTCCTTTGATTCTCTACCTATCTAAGAA
>APFE031103939.1:0-16086 GCA_000404065.3 Pinus taeda | reverse complement strand
GGCTTGAAGTTGCAGGATTCCTGTTCATTACATGACTCAATAAGTTTTCTAATGGCTCATTATGTTATGAATGTTTCCAGTAATTCCATATGTTGTTCATATTTCCTGTCTCTCATGTTTCCTCTGTGTTTAAAACTCTAGACAGTAAAGAAAAAGGATAGCTCCAGGATTTAGTTATTCACTACCCTGAGCTCAATCTGAACTGCCTCGTACGTTTTCTTCTTCTAAAGTGTTTAAAGTGTAATTCTTGAATGCTACCTTTAAACCATATCCTTACTCTGCATTGTTGTTTTAAGAATTCAAGTGATTGCTCTTAGATGACATGCCTTTTCCACAAATATACAGCCTAAAGTAACGAAATCTTCATAGCTCATTACTAGTTGTATATGCATCACAATCAAAATTTCACAGTTTGTTCCATGAAATGCACACAGGCCCTATAGCTTTTCCTCCTCACCGAAATCAAGATTTCAAGAGAAACACTCCTAGACCCCATTGCCCAATGGATTAATCATCTATTTTGATATACTTTAGAGGAAACAGAAGCATCCTCCCAACCAAATACACAAAAAACAACCCAAAAACTCAACTCACAACTAGCCTAAAATCCTCACTGAAAGCAGTGATAAACCTAATAGAGAGAGCCCTCTCTGACTGCAGCTGGGCTAGAAGCTTGAGCCCAAAGATTGGTTAGTGGTTACCCCGGCCGTATTCTCTTGGGAGTCAAAGAGAACAACCTGGGTGTTAACAGATGGAAACTATCTTGCAAATGCAGGAACTTCTATATGGTAACTGGGAAATGTTTCATTATCCCTGGGGGCATGCAAACCTTTTTGAATGCAAGCGAAGAGCGACCATTTATTTTTTAAGTTTGTAGGTCCTCTAACCCTTTAAACTCGTAGGATTGGTCGTTTCCTAACTTGCATAAAGAAAGGATTCGGGGCAAAGCTTTAAAAGGTGCAAGCCCCATAAAAAATGGCATCTGAGATGAGATATCCTTATCATATGACTGGAACGAGCAGTTTTTTCGCAGATTTCAAGCTCGTTAAAAATTAAACATAAGCAATGAGCAAATGTTTCCCCAGTGTTTAAGCTCATTAAAAAATGAACCGATCTCCAATAAATAACCATTGTGAATGCATTATCATCAGCCTTCAAGCCTTGGTTGTGTTCTCATCATCACCTCCATCTTTTTAGCCGATCATATGCCTCCATTTGATTGTTTACCCTTTTTGAGGAACATCTGAGAAGAGTGATTCTGCTAGCCATCCTTGTGACACTACCGTGATTGGAAAATTCCAAACTTTACCTGGAATCAGCTGTTACCCGAAATCATCACTCGTTCCTCGAAAAACGAGTCTCCTTTCAGCTCTTTTCAACTGACTCGTAAAATATGAAAAGATTACCGAGCGATTAGCCTCTCCATCTCGTTAAAGTCATCATAAGTGCTATCCCTCCTCTAGATTTTAATCTTTTTGGACCAGAGGGATTATTACACAAAACGATCGATCGCTTGTCTTATTTGGCTCATTAAAACTATCGAAAATTCATCCCTTTCGTATTATTTTACGCTTTTTCGAACTTAAGGGATTATATGACGAAAAAGAATCATTGGAGTTTCCTTTCTGTCTCTTTTTCGGACTCTCTAAAAATGAAAAAGGACCGAGTTATCATTGTCATTAAACTCGTTAAAACCAATAGTGACAAACTTGTCCAAATGGATGAGAATGAGTTTCACTTTCGCTAGGCTCGTTAAAACATAGCGACGAGTTTGCCCGAAGGGCGGCTTATAGAACAAGCATATGTTATCCTCCTCAAGATTGACAAAGATAAAGAGGTACTGGTAAGCAATGACTGGGGAAAATTGGGAAGAAAACTTGAAAAAACTTTATTGGTAGCAAGTCGCTCTTGAACATGACACTTTCACTCCGTCCGAGTCGGGTTGGGTTATTTCGTTCACCGGTCATATTACCATTGGTCTGTCACACTATCCATCTTTGGGGTTAACGCTACTAATCCATTGTTAGTGTCGCCGGTATGTTCAAGAGAAGTCACTTAGAGAATTCAACTATGTCTCATCCACTGCAATACATTCACGCTCCATTCTTTCATGACCGCCTCCCTCAACCCTGTATCATCAGATCGTTTTCACCTCCAAAATCATTCGCTCCGTTCCATGTCGTAGATGTGGGATTCATTAAGGCCCTCCTATGACGGGTCGCTTCTTGTCGAAATCAACTCATTATCCAAGAAGTCAACCTAGGAACAACCCCTTTCAGTACTTTGAAGCTTGCATGCCTCAATGGCAAGTTTCTCACTTTCGGCGACAGGTTTACATCAATGGCCTTCGACCGGAAGATTTTTCATGGTGTTCGATGCCAAGTCCCTTTTTCACACCACGCAAATTGTACTGTAGTACCTTGAGGATCATTTCCATTATTGGTGATCCCTCTTGCGCCTGTTAACTACTTACATCATTGGCTGGTAATCAGGCAATGTCTTTCCATGTTCGACTCCAGAACATCTTTCACATGGATCGACTTGTACTCCGAGTGAAGATTGAACGAGTTTTGAAGACCCCGGATCTAGTTTCATCCATCTGGGCTATGATATATTTAGGAATATAAAGACATCAAATGTACATCATTACCGAACAGATGATCATCCAAATCAAAGGATGATGACTCCGTCTGAATCATCAGTCTGCTGCACAGACGGTTGTCTGTCCTATGTACATGAGAATGAATTTATAAAGCTGAGCATGGGAATGCCCGCCTCAGCTAGATCATGAAAACTATTATGAAGATAATGTATTGTATTGTATCTTATTACAGGTCCCCTCCCAGCTCAAAAAAACTTTGGATCCTCATGGTAAAGCATTTCACCCGACATCAAAAGATTAACGACCTCATGCTTTAGGGGGAAACTGTTATAGACATTTTTGGGCACTGCAACCCCAATCATAAATGTCCATAAAATAAGGGCTCCTAAGTCCCTAAAAGTGTTGCTTCACTACCTAAAGGAACAAGGTCACCTGATTACATCATCTCCCAGAAGTTCTCCACATAAAACTGCTCAGAAATGGACAAAACTAGACCATACAGAATGCCCAATGCAGAGGGTGCAATGCATATTACCTTCCTAGTGTAAAAGGTGCGATGCATACTGAATGGCCCCTCTGTAGGGTTTGATGGGCGAGAATGGACAAATGGCAGAGACAGTTTGTGAGGTGGAGGATCATAGAATATTCCAGAAACTTCTCCTCTGACACATGCCTCTCCCCAGGGATGAGTAAGAGATCATCAATCTCCAAGTGGAATCAAGAACTACCAGAGAGAGGACACTAATCAAAACCCCAGAAGCTGACTCACCCCCCTACAATCATCTATATATGGATCCCTCATCACATAGATCCAGAGGCTGGAATCGTGTATCTTGTAGAGAAGTGTTGCTGGTTTCCTGGTGTAACATCATAGTGTTGGGTGGTCTAAGCTTTACTTGAGGTGAAGAAGGGATTTCTTGCTAGAGGATGATGCTGGGTCAGAACAATTGGTTGTAATCCTCTTGCTATTCTTGATATTAATAAAGCTATTCAAGTTTTCCTCCACATTCTTGTATGTCTAATTATATATGCATTTGTGTGGTCAATACATATCTGGTCCTGCGTTGTTTATGACTATAGATCTCTGTTCTTCGATAGTATTATGCTGCTTTGATTCCACAGGTGCTCTTTGAAGTTGTGTAGATAGAGAAGGAGTGGCAAAGATCTATCGAGAAGGAGAGGAATCAGGCAAGGAACCAAGTGCAAGACAAAGGTTGGTTTCCTTTGTTCCCCTCTTATCTATTTTTCATAAAGGAAAGCGAAAGTAGTTTTAACTTGTTTGTTTCTAAGATAGCTACCAGTCTTAGTGGGAATAGCAGCTCTAAGTGGACACTATTCCCGGTAACACATACAATTTAGCACAAATGCACAAACTCTTACCTAATGATGAGCTTTTTTCTTAGTACTTGTAGACAACTACACCAACCAATACTATGCATGCACTTATTTTCTAAAACCACACTTATCCACCATGTCAGGGTTAACATAACTATAATTAGATCTAGGGTCAATCAAAATAGAAACAACTCGATCATAGAGCTTATATTCCATCTCAATAATGGATGTCTGGTGGTCTGTCTACCTGTTATCCAATGATGCATAATTTTGAGGAATGCTTTTTCCAACATCCCTAACTGTCTACACCTCCTGAGCACTATAGATATGAGGCTTACCACCCTGATACGATACACAATCCTTCTTTAGATTCTCTTTGCCACATATACAACACTCAAATTGTCTCCTACGATCACCTCTATTCTACTGCTCTCCAGGCTGAGGTCCATGTCCCTTATCTATTGCATTAAACTTATTGTAAGGAAAAAAATTCTCTTTCCCACCTACATCTTTAGGTCTTGTTTGCTTTAGTGGCCATTTACCTTTAGTCTTGTCATTCCCTTTCCAACCCTGCTTAGACTCGGCCTTATGCTTTGATTTCTCATAATAGCGTTTCAACTTCCCAATGAATTCCTCCAATGACTGAGGCTCGTCATACTCAATATGATTCTTAAATGTTAATGGAAATCCAATGATAAATCCCTAAACTTTGGTTTTCTCATCCTTTAGATACAACACATAGCTCAACAACTCCAAAAACTTAGTTGTGTACTCCTCATATGTCATCAATCCCATCTTCAGCTCATAGAATTCCTTGGCTTTACTGTCATAGTACCTCTCTGACAAGTACTTCTTTCATAAAATCCTTTTGAACTCATGCCAAATCAAGTCCTTTGTCCTGATATCTCTGACACATTTCAGATCTTCCCACCATATGTTTGATTTCCCTGTGAAACTAAGAATAACTATACTAGCCTTCATGTTCTTTGTATATTCATGTAGCTCAAAGAACTTATTCAATCCAAGAAATCATGCCTCTGCATCTTCCAGTTTCTTCATATCTCCATCAAATGCAAGTGGCTTGGATTTCTTGAACTCATCCAAAAAATATCCCTTTTCACTCTTCCTGTAAGGTTAATAGTGATGATGACCATGATACCTGTCCAAACTGTTGAATTTCCATGATATTCGGATCTAGGATAGAATCTCAAAATCTCTAACACTACTAAACCAACAATATCAACAAAGCTACCTTTCATAGTGGAATATAAATAGTTGTAAATCACACATGCACAAGTATAGACAACATTTTACAAAATATTGTACAAATATGTACAACAACCCAATCTTCGTTATATTAAACCAACTGAGAAATACAACAGTCTAGCGCTCCTGTACAAGGGATAATTTCCCTCAATTATCCCAAAGTACAAGAATAAAAGATACAATGATGATCTCAACATCTATGTTGTATCTCGTCTTATTAGTCCTTTGCTTCCGATCTGCTCTCTAACTGCCCCCTAGTCCATCAAAGGACAACACATAGAGACTTCTAGAGGGCTGCCACCTTTCACTGTTGCAAGTCGCTTCTGCTGCGATGAACACAGATTGATCCAATATTCTCCTTTGGCTAGCCAATACCTGAGCACCAATCTACCAATATAGTAGCCTATGACATCCATCAAAGAGCTACACATTAGGATTTATACTTCACCCAACCTTTAGCTATCAACATCACTTTATGACTACTTGTCAAAAACTACTTTGGGTAGCCAACATGCTTCCCTCTACGAGTCCAATGGCACCCAATACTGATATGAACTTAAATAGGAATGCAAAAAATTACAAATATAACCATAAATACATAGATGTAGAAAAAATAACACTTCATTTCATTAATATCAAATACTAAAATATGCCTACAATCAAAATGGAAATAAGACTAGCTCGGGCGATGGTAGCTTATCTGTGAGAAGAGATGTGGTGGCCACGTGCTTCTGAACTGTGTTATAATGAGGCTCGAAGGCATATTTATTATTGATAAATAATGAAAAAACCCTAAACATTGAAAAATCCAACCCTAGGAGATGAAACGCCAAAACTATGGGCCCCATTTGTGTAAATTGGTACATCAACTTCCTGGGGTCGTAACTTTGGCAAACAATCTCCATTTGATGGGCACAAAACCTCGTTAGAAATATCTATCCAATGAATACAACTTTTGAGTGTCCAACATCAAACAACAACCAATTCGCCCAGAGATGAGTAAGAGATCCACGAAATCTCCAAGCGGAACCAAGAACAACAAGTGGAATTCCACTAATCAAAAAACCCAGAGATGACTCACACCCTTGCACATATCTATAAATGGATCCCTCATTTGAGAGATCTGAAGGCTGGAATTTTGTAATTTGCAAGGAAGTGCTAATAGTTTGTCTTTAAGAAGGAGAATTGTATTGTTGGGTGATCTTGCTTTTCATGAGGTGAAGAGGGTTTTGATGCTGGGAGGATGATGCTAGATCAGACACCTAGGTTGTAATTCTCCCTTCATATTTGATAAAGCTCTTTGATTTTTCCTCCATACAATTGTGTATTTGTGAATGTTGTTATTTGTGAATGCCATTGTATGTTCATTGTACTTCTGATTCTGCAATGTTTATGATATAATAGATCAAGATGCTTTGATGGTGTTTTGTTACTTTGTTTCTACAGGTATTCTCTAAGCGGGATAAGTAGGAGAGGAGTTGCAAGCTCTATCAAGGGGGAGAGAGATCAAGCAAGGAGTCAAACAGAAGATTGAGGTTGGTTCCTTTGCCTCTCTCTTATCTATCATACATAAAGGAAATCCCAAATTGCTTTGATTATTTTTTTCTAGGATAACTACCAATCCTAGAGGGCTAGAAGATCGAAAAGACACTAGTTTTCCCAAAAACAAAATGGCGACTATGCTAGGGAGCGAATAGATGATTGTTTCTTATTTTTGTTTGCTTTATAAACTATAGACAGAGTGTGAATTTAGCCTTCGAACTGCTCTTGCTCTGCAAGTGCATAGTAGATGAATGTTGCTTCATTCAATCTCCAGTTTAGTTTATGAACTTAACATCTAACTTACAAGAATTCTAGATGCCCTTGTGGTAGCTCAATAACCTCCCAAGATCATTCCTCTATACTTTGCTCTTTACTGTCCATCATAGCTTAGCCTAAATCACTGAAATCAGCTGCAAATTTGAGCCAAAACCCACCTCAGGTGCGCTTCCTAGCCCATCACATTATCTGTCACTGTCAACCAGTAGGCATCACACCTCCCAAGCATGAAAAGTGTGATTCATCATTGTTTCTATGAAGCCTAGGTGTGATGACTGACTAAGCCTATTTCCCTCCTTGAAATTTGGGTTTTTTTCCTTGTTTTCAGCTCTGTTTAGTTGATTTGCTGCTTATGAACAGTACCTCATTACTGAAGCCTACTTGCATTACATAGAACAGCCTCCATTGATTAGGATTAGTAAAAAAAATTATGTATTTGTCCATCATTTAGAATCCTTTGTCGAAAATTTGCTTAAATCGATCTGTCGTTTTGGTACAAAAGTGTCGTAACTGTCGTTTTGTGTCAAAAAGAGAAGTGTCATTGAGTCTTCCTTCTTTGAATAGTCGATTGAACTTTTTGTCATGTATTTTATTTGATTTGTTATTATTCAAAGCGTTGAAAGTGTTTTCTATTCGAAATTTAAAAGTGTCGTTCAGTATCCCTTTCTATTTTGAAAAAGAAATTGTCGAAATATCGTTTTGAGTGAAATATTTCAGATCTATACTTAGTTTTCCTTTTTGGCATTTCTCACACTAAGGGAACAAAAAACAAATACATGAATTTTGCATTTGCATTTAGCTTGTGTGCGAAAAATTATTTAGGAAAGTGCATTTAGAGTGTGCTCTTTTCTCTTTGTTTGAAAGAATCATAATTTTCTTTCCCTAGTAGCTAGGATTTTCATTGATCAAAACAAACAATGATTGCTTATCATTGTAGATTGCATTTTTAGGAATTTCAAATCAACATCACGCAGTAAACCTTTTAAAGACAAACTTTTAAACAAGATCAACTCTAAAATAAATCTCAATGAACCTAACAACGCTTTGGAACCTAACGCAACACATCTAGGGGTCTAGGCTAGAGACATGTTCCGGCGTCGTAAAATCTACTAACTATCATTTTCATTGAAGGTTGAGTGATTCCTCCTCTTTGATACAACAAGTGCTAGCACGGACTTGTGCTCCCCATATCGTCGAGTATATATTGGGAGACCATAATAGGCTTACATCCTTTATCCATAGGAAGCCGTGTCTACCGCCCTATCGATTGCAATGCACTGAACATAGTATTCAGGAATATTAACTGCCCTACATAAGTCCTTGGTAATTTCTCCTTTATTTATCACAAAGGTGTATATTGTAGTTTTGCGATTGGTTTGGTAATCACCTTATCTAGATTTCCAAAGTAGTAACTTTCGTTCCTTCAACTCCTTAAAAAAGAAGGTCCATCTGAGCACTTGTCACTTCAAGTTCATTAAAAATCGAAGGGGACTAGAGTCATCTTTAGCTTTTTCTTGACTCTTAAAAATTGAAAAAGAAAAGTTGTGTCAAAATGTCATTAAAATTTATTAAATTCGGAATAACATCATTTTCCCTTTAATTTTGAGTTGATCAAGTAATCTGCAATCGTGGAAGAAAGTCAATCAAAACCCCATTGTTCACAGAGACTAGTGAGTCAATCATCTTTGACTTCATAAATGAAACCATTCTGGGCAAAACAGTCTCATTTAACTGAGTCCAATTCATCTGGTTTATTTGAAAATTTGGTTTCAACATCATCAGAGACTACAATTACTCCGATCACTTCTAATACATTTGCCTTTAGAGAAGAAGTTCCGCAGTTGCAAGAAGACATTAGAACTGATCCTAGTGTAACGGTAGACACTTCTATACCTGAAACAACTCCACCTAGAGTTGATCCAAAGACTGAAGTTCACTTACCTGAACATCTGGAAGTTGAGTTCCAAAATTCAGAAGGTGTCACCCATTCGGTATCTATCACTACAGAAGCTATACCTTCTTCGGCTCCAGAAATATTTTACGGACCTGACGGTCTACCTCTTCCACCTATACTAATTTCTATAGAAGAGATAGTAAAGGATCCTCCATCCAGTATCCTGTTACATTTTGGGGTTGGGATTCATTTATATCCTTTGACTCCTGAAGTTGGCTCTTTTAATCAACCTTCATCGCAAGTTCCTGTCGAATCGCTAGGAAATCTTTTGGATAGACTAAACATGTCTAAGCAACCATCAACATCTAGGACTGTGTCATCAGATACAACAACAACAGAGCTTCCTGCTACCACTCTTATAATGTTTATTGGTATAACATCTGTCCCAACTAGTTATCAGTCACTAGGTTGGAGTCCACTCAGGGGCTATTTCGACAACATGATCTGTTACTATTTATTCACCCGGAATCCCATCTGGTATTTCTTATGTTGAAACTTAGCAAATTGATCCTGCAGGCTAGTTTCAATTTGAGCAAACCAGTCTTCAAAGACCGATATATCCTTTGAACACTGGACTGCCACCATATGGGGGGTAGTATGCCTTTTCATTGTTCCCTCCTAGATAACAACCATATGAGATTTTACAACAAAATTCAGGTCAAACTGGAATTACAACAAGCAGTTGGGTACCAATACTGCCTCAACAACCAAGGGTTGTATATTCAATGAAATCGACGCCACCTGTGTCGAATATTCCCACTACACCTTCTATTGTGACTGTGTAGCAAGTACAAGCAATGCCTATTGTGTGTCAACCTCAAGTCTCTCAGGTTGCAATACGATAGCCGCTTGTCTCTACAACTCAATCAAAACCTCAAGTTAGCAATTCCTTACCTGGAATGACTCAGGCTCAAATGGGTATTATCACTCCACATCTTGGTCAATCTTCCAGTATTGGACAACCGAAAATGGTCCAACAACCATGGCTGGTACAATACCAACAACCGCAATTCCAGCAAACCTACCAAGGACCTGAGCAACAAGGCTTTGTGGGTAACGAACAACCTCATTTTCAAAACGGTTATCAACAACCACACTATATTGGTTATGTCAAACAACCTTATCAAAGTTACCAACATCAGATACATTATGCTGGTATGAAGACCTACTGCTCAGGCGATTCCATCTTATCTTGGGTATGCTTCACCTAACCTGAATCAACAGTTGCCTTTTGTAGCAACTCTAGAATTACCAGATCTGAACTAGCTGACGAATGATCCAATTGCATATGCCCCTTGGTGGCTAGAAATTCCTCATAAACTTCCCTCCGATATTCCTAAAGTCAATGGAAATCCAGGTGAAGATCCATCGAATCACATAATGACTTTTCATTTGTGGTGCTCATCTAACACCCTAAACGGTTATTTGATTAGACTTCACCTTTTTCAGAGAACGTTCACTGGTCTGGCAGTGAAATGGTATATTAAATTTCCTAGAGATTCGTTTGATAACTTCAGCACCCTTGCCACTACTTTTCTAACCCACGTTCAGTTACCCATAAGGTACGAAACAGGAACAAAACTCCTTACCAACTTTAAACAGACCATGGTTACTCACATTTATGATCATATTCATGAGTGGTGACATCATCGTCGAATGGTAAAGATGTATGTTCTTGATCAACTTTTGGCTAAGTGGTTTATTAAGTCTTTATTGCCTCCAATTACTGAAGACATGGTGAAAGGAGGAGTTTTCACTAAAGAGAAAGTCATTGCTCGTACCCAATATCGAGACTTTATCTCTACTCAGTCTGGCACACTCTATGAAAAACTTCTTGACGCTCGTAGACCAGAATTTTCCGTTCCTCCCCCTCCTAAATCAAATAAGGACTCCCATGCCGGTGATGGCGTGATCGATACCTCAAGAACGCAAACCACAAAGGCTCCATCTGGTAAAGCTCTTGCAGTTTCTAGTCAAAAACCAAATTACAAACCTCTTGCCTCGAAGATTAATGCCATGTCATCTGACAAGGGCAAGAATCCTAAGCAACCAGGGGGCAAGAAGAAAGGGAAAAATAAAAATAAGAAACAAGAGGATCCAACTTCTGAAAAATCTTCTGAGAACCCTCCTGGGTGAAAGAAACCTCCTGATCCATGTTACATTTGTAACGAGGACCATTGGACGAGAGATTTTCCACATCGAGCTGAGGTTATGAAATTATTAAAAACTTCGAATACCTCAGCGGCGTTGACTGATCCATTTCCAAATCCAAAAACTAATCTAGTTGATATCAATCATGCTTCCACATGCCAAGTGCTTATGCTATCCGTATCAAAATAGCAAAATGATGCTTTGATATCGACAAGGAACAAAGATTATGGGAATCCACCATCGTCAAACAACAAGGCTACAAATCAACCTAGTAGTTTGACGATGACTTCGCCTCAAGTTGTTACACCCGTTATTCTTGAATTAACTATAAAGCCGCCAAAATTAGTCGTACATAAGTCGACATTTAATCCTCGTGCTCGAGCTGCACCGAATTATAATATAGTGGAGGATCTGACTCAATCACAATTCGTTATGTCAATGCTAGAAGTACTGCATAATTGCCCCTCCCAAAAGCAGGCTCTGTTATCAGCAATAGGTGGGATTGATCCAGCGGATTCCAATCTTGTAGCCTTTGACCATAAAGGATATGCACCTCAGTTACCGGCTCAACTCGCTTTCCTTATACAAGTAAAAGCCCTCAACAAAACTGTTCATCGAACGATCATTGATGACAGGGCATCTACCTATATTATGTCAATGAGTTGCTGGAAAACTCTAGGTTCACCACCCTTGTCGCGATCATCAACAACATTAAAGGCATTCGATGGAAGAACATACACGCCGTATGGGATTTTAAGTAACTTGCAAGTCGAACTAAGGGGCAAGGCAGTAGAGATTGAAGTTGAGGTCATTGAAGGAAACCTTGACTACAATACCTTATTTTGAAGGCCCTGGATTTATGCCATGGCTCTCATTGTGTCTACATACTTTAGAAATATTGCATTTCCCTTCCAAGGTAGAATTACAATCGTTGACTAATGAGCCTTCTTTCCTAACAGTTAACAAGCTATTGGAAGCATTCCATTGATCCATGAAAGTTCTCAATCGCTTCAAAATGTCGAAGTAGGTCTCTTGAAAGGCCCATCCTTAATGGGTACTTTTTCCCTCCTACCTCCAACTAACCTTGTGGCACATCCTTAATGGGTACTTTTTCCCTCCTACCTCCAGCTAACCTTGTGGAAGTGGCCACAGTGGAAACCTGTCATATGATCTCGTCTACATCATCTCAGATTAAGAAGAAATTTGACAATTTTGATAGTGTGGGTCAACGCGAGATGTTACCCCCAGCCCCATAGAATATTTGTAGCAATCAATTTTCTGGGCCTGGGCATCAAACCCAAATCAGCACTCAACAAGTGTTCGGATAGATAGGTCTCTAGAGAATGGTACCCCTTCCGATCCTTGGTCTCGTATACATTCTACAGACGAAGGAATCATTCAATTGATGATGATAGGAGAGATGTCGTGGGAAGATTACCACCATCATTCCCACCTTCAAGATAACAATGAAGATTATTCAAGTGACCTTAATCATCCTTCAGTTTTTTATTTTCTATCAAATACTGTAAATACAGTGGATTCCGAGTGAAATCTATCCAATATTGAAGAAACTATTGCCATTAATATCTCAACCAGACCTAATGTCACAAAGAATATTCCTGTTGGCAAATCTTGTTCTCCATCAGAACGGGAAATATACTGTGCTCTCTTTCACGAATTCAGAGATGTCTTTGCATGGTCATATGAAGAAATGCCAGGCATCGACTCGAGAATCGTTGAACATGAAATCAAGATGTATCCAGATGTAAAATCAGTACAACAATGGCTTCGACCTATTCACCCAAAGAAAGTCGTTGTCATTAAGGTAGAAGTTGAGAAACTTTTGGTGCTGGTTTCATTTATCTATTCCTATAACTGATTAGGTATCGAATATTGTTCCTGTGATGAAAAAGCAAGGAACAATTAGAGTGTGCATCGATTATAGGGA
The DNA here is from genome assembly GCA_000404065.3 of Pinus taeda. Classification (NCBI taxonomy): domain Eukaryota; kingdom Viridiplantae; phylum Streptophyta; class Pinopsida; order Pinales; family Pinaceae; genus Pinus; species Pinus taeda. Next base: position 3,012 of record APFE031103939.1, on the reverse strand, counting down.
TGTAAATCAAGCATCTCCAAAGGACAACTACCCTACACCCTTCATCAACTAGATAATTGATAAACGTGCTGGATGCAAAATCTTTTTGTTTATGGATGGATTTTCCAGATACAATCAAATCAATATCCACCCACAAGACCAGTGGAAGACTACATTTATATGTCCATGGGTCACATTCGCATATCATAAATTAACTTTCGATTTAAAGAATGTAGGGGAAACTTTTCAAAGGGCAATGAACTACACCTTCCATGACATCAAACACATTGTTCAACCGTATCTCGACGATATACCATCTCATTCACAAAAGCAGACTGATCATCCGCAACATTTGAGAGCCATATTTCTACGTTGCCGACACTATAAGATACGACTCAATCCACACAAGTGTGTATTTCGTGTTGGTTCTTGTCGATTACTTAGCTTCATAGTTTCTAAGGACGAAATTCGACTCGACCCATTTAAGGTTCATGCAATCCTTGACATGCCTCCACCTTCAAATTTGCTTCAGATTCAGAAACTCCAAGGTAAAGCTAACTTTTTGAGGAGGTTCATTCCACATTATCCCAAACTCACTAAAGGTTATATATATCTTCTGAAAAAAGAAGTACCCTTCAACTGGGATCAGGTTGCGCAAGCTTCCTTTGATGCTTTAAAAGGTTCCTTGATAAAACCATCATTATTGTATGCTCCTGACTATCAAAAGGACTTTAACCTGTATCTCGCCACCGCAGATACAACCATTGCCATGGTTTTAGTGCAAGAAGATAATGGAATAGAACATCCTATATATTATTTAAGTCACAACCTTAATGATACAGAAGGCAAGTACTCTTATGTTTAAAAGCTAACTTTAGCAGTTGTTCGAGCAGTATAGAGATTTCGACACTATATTCTCTTTCGCAAAACTACCATTGTCTCAGATTGTAACCCTATGACCTACATTCTGTCACGTCAATAACTTGGGGGAAAATATTCAAAATGGATAGCATTTTGCAAGAGTTTGATCTAGAATTCACCAAATCAAAATCAAAGAAATCTATCGTATTCGCAGAGTTACTTTGTGATCTCCCATCATCGTCCAATGATTTAACATGTAAAGCATCAATCGTGGATGAGACTCTGTTTCTAATATCGTCAAGCGATCAGTGGTATGGAGATAAACTAGTCTATATCCAAACCCAAACTTTTAGGCCAAACACCTCTCATTGTGAACAACAATGTATTTGATACCAAGCCAAAGATTACCTGATCGTTGGGGATACACTTTACGGTCGTTGTGTCAATATAGTTCTGCGAAGGTGCCTCACACATGAGGAGGCCTAAAAAGTCCTGAATGACTGTCATTCAGGTGCGTGTGGAGGGCATCTATCTAGTTATGCTACTGCACAAAAGATCTTACGAGCTAGTTACTTCTAGCCCACTATATTCAAAGATTGCAAAATTGTAGTCAGAAATTGCCATTCTTGTCATATTTTTTATTGCAAAACCAGATTACCACCTACACCTCTACATCTAGTAGTTGTTGTTGGGCCATTCACTAAATGGGGCATAGATTTCATGACATGTAACCCCACCTCGACTGGGGGGCATGCGTATATTATAGTCATTGTGGATTGTTTTACAAAATGGGTCGAGTCGATGCCTACATTAAACAACAGCGGCAAAATGGTAGCTCAGTATGAATCGCACCTTTTGATACTGGCACGGTGCGATGATTGGGGAACGAGATGTTCAAACCCCAAGGGCCCAAAAATGTGTAAAAACATGCTTAGAATCAAAGAAGGATGGAATGAAATTGAAAATCTCAAGGTTAGCTCCTACCTGGTCCTGACAACACAGAGAATAGTCCACTGGATCTCCCGAAATCAACTGGTTTAATTTGAGGGGGGAAACCACTCTAGAGCTCCAAAACCCCAAATTTGAAATAGAATGATGAAAATGAAAGGTAAAACTACTTTTATGTTTACTATTCACATAATTCAAGTAAAATGGTAGTTTTAATTCATTTTTCATACGTATATATGTATTTCTAATTAGTTTGATGGAATAATTGAGCAGGTTGAATGACCGGCAAAAGAATATGATATGTGCTAAATCGTGAATTAAACATTTTGACCACAAACTGAGCATGTTTTTGCATGGTTTAAGCTCGTTAAAAAATAAACCTACCACTGAGAATATGTTACCACAACATTCAAGCTCATTAAAAAATAAACTTGCCTTCGATAAATAACCTTTGTGATTGCCATGCTATCAGCCTTTTGAGCCTTGGTTGTGTTCTGCCATCACCTCCATCCTTTTGGCTGATCAAACGCTTCCATTTGATTGTTTACCCTTTTGAGGAACAACTGTGACGAGTGGTCCTGTTAGCCAACCTCTTCACATCACCATGTTTTGAGAAGTTCCAAGCTTACCTGGAACCAGTTGCTACCATAAACGCCACTCGTTCCTAAAAAATGAGTCTCCTTTAAACTCTTTTCAGATTCGTTAAATATGAAAAGATTGTCGAGCTATTGGCTTTTCCAACTCGTTAAAGTAATCTAAATGCCATCCCTCCTGTATATTTTAATATTTTTTGGACCTGAGGGATTGTTAGGATATTCCGACACATAGGAATAGTTAAGTTCAACTTGGTCTAGTATAGAGTTAGGTATAGAGTTAGGTAAAGTGTGTTTCTTTACCGTTGTACATTTTGTAACTTACAATCCGACGGTCACGATCTGTAGTGATCCGACGGTTCATTCTCTCCTCGGTATTACCGACACTTGATCCGTGGCTTGACACCCGATTGGTCCATGAATTCTATTTAAAGCGCATGGAGGGTCATTTGTAGGTTACCCGTGCATGAGAGAAGCTTATGTAAATTTCATTCTTTTATTAATAAATTGCCTGTAGTAGCCACGTTGGCGCAGGCCGTGGACTGTTTCCCTCTCTGAGGGTTTTAACGATGTCAAAATACTGGTGTATTGATCTGTGATCTGTTTGTGAGCGGTGTCCTTCTGGTGTTCT